>LZCU01011912.1:4149-15337 GCA_001663935.1 Asymmetron lucayanum | reverse complement strand
TCTGAATTCTCTCTCTCATCTCATCTATCCTTTAGTCTGGTTAGACAGTTGGGGCACAACCTGAAGATCTGCCTACCAGTTTCCTCCTCCCGGAGTTTTCGGTTCTTGATGTTTCACTCAATGTCATGCCGGTACATTCTCTGATGTTGTGTTCCCATCTTTTCCGTTGCCTACTCCTCATCCTTCCTCCTTGGACTGTTCCTTGCATGATGGCTCTGAATTCACTCCTTACTATTCCACAGTCAAACGTTGCCTTTGCTTGACGTACGCTATTGGCAAATACTGTTTCAAAGCAGTGAGTCAGATGAAGCAGCTTTGAAAGAGCCTTAAACCTGTTTCTAACGGTCGTGCTTTATCGCATAAATCAGCCGTGTAAGTTCCGGAATAGGACCTTCCGGGCTAGTCGTAACGATGCACCTTGTAACATTTCCACACCACCCGCATATTCAACACCGAGACCTACGCGAGCAGCATGTTAAAGTTCGCAATGTGTACAATGGCTCAAGGAGAGAGGCAAATAATCAGACCCATTGGGTTCCTCAGTGTTTGTGCGTATTAACTAAGTACGCAGTAAATCATGCAACCCTTTTTTGAGAGCGTTTAAACATGTCACTGTCTTTGAAAACATTCTTTTGTGGGTCAATCTACGGCGTAATTCATCGTCATAAAATCTGTGCCGTCACCACTGTATATAATACGGATTGACCATTTTTGCAACTTATAATTTTGGTATGACATATGCTTCACAATAATAAACGTGAACGCAAATGAAGGTTACTAGTTTCTCAGTCTCATAGATGCTGGAGGCCATTACAAGTATATTGGAAAGATTGTTTGAAATATACTGGGCAGCTAGAACATCAAAAGCGTCAAATTGATTCTTTTTGATTGACATGTCTTTCCGAGTAACGTTTATTCTTCGTTACGTTTATTCTGTAAATGATACGTTGAACAGCCTTTCCTGGGGTAATTGTGTGGAAATTACCCCCACGAAATGTACGGAGCTATTACACATCAAAAGGGTTCTGGAGTAAATTCCTACCTTTTTTAGATAAATGACGTCCAAATGAGTCCAAAATGCATGCCCACGACCCATTTCCCCCACTCCATTGGTTGAATGTATGGGTATATCACGTACGTAATGATGGTATACAGGTCCTGTCTTTTATTGAAATAAAATTAGTTGTTTTGTTGTAATACAAAGAATCATTCCGCACATCAGCATGTTTAGCATGATTATACATCACACATTACATGCTAGATGCCTACGATTGAAGTCTTTCAACTAAATCAGGCCTAAAGTAATGGCATTCACAAATCTATACCATGAACCTATCATGCAGCTTTCGTCCATATCTCTCTTAAAAGCAAAAGACGGAGTTGTTATTTCAGTTTAAAACCCTTGTATCGTGCGGTGCGACATTTGTAATGGCCCCTTTACTTTGATTCCTCAAAGCCTTCAAGCCCCCTGAATGTCCATGAGCGCACAAGCATTTCTTTACCAGAACAAACTTGTGGCTAAAACGACCTACTAAGTCGAACGGAAAGCACGGTGATGGATTTGGACCTACCGTAGCCCAAGGCCATGTCAACAGGTTCAGGCAAACAGACGGCGCACTGGGATCATCACACAAGCACAGGTTGGCTCCTGAGGGCGGACATTACAGACTGTGTAGCAGGCCGTTTATCGTATGTTACACATATACCCTTCGGACTCTTCAACAGGCATTCATCTTCCACCGATAGAACGGTGATGATATTTTGTATGTCTTTTGTTCAAAGACATGAAATATACTTAACGACGACGCGGCTATGGATGATAAGGAAGAACGTGTGTATGTACGACATTGCCATCGGCTTGTTTTCTTTTATCTTTTTGAGGCGTTTTGTACTTCTTTCAAGTAATGTATCTTTTCCTCGGGACGCCGGCAGATATAAGGTAAAAACAAATCACATGAGGAATACAAAGCGTCAAAAGAAGATAAAAACAAACCAAACCATACCTTTTTGTGAAAGTAAACTTGTATGTTATATAAACCACACATCAAACAAGAGAGAAATATTTTGTATGTGAGATTGCCTCAAAATTGCCTCTGGCGACAGCAGCAACCTATCATATGTGTTGTCACGGTTGGCAATCTTTCACTTGTTGCACAATGTATAACAAATCTCCCATATGTTCCTATAGTCCTGGCCCTAATTTCCGCTAAAATCTTCTCCAACTATGGAACATGTTGAAATATCTTCTTCTGTTAAAGCTCAAAATCTCGTAAACATCAAAATATCTTTAGCGTATGTTTTTGCATGATACTACATTAAAATATCTTCAACGTATGTTTTTGCATGATATTATGCAATACGTGTTCAGTTAATGATGTTCTTTGCCACAGAAAGATGTAAACGCTACTGGAGAGAGGGACTTTCCCTGAAGCACACGAGGCGTAGCCGTAACCAGGCTTTATTTGACATCAGAGACTCGTGCCGACTCTGATGTGTTTTTAAGCCCATCGACATACCTGCCTGGCGATGTGAGTCAGCTTTACCCTGCTCCCATTAACCTCAGCAGGATATACCTGCAAGGAAGCTTATCATGGCCAGGTCTTCCGTACGCGCATGTGCGCACTGTTAGAAATTACCCGCCTACAGCAGGCACAGGCTCATAACTCAGATTGGTTCCTCAGGAACACTGCATGTTGCTGCTGTTGCGTGAGGGCCAGTAGTTGAAAGGGGAATTTCATCCAACCGTCTCAACGACGAAGATTCCTCCTACTCAGATCCAAGGTAAGGAGGCTTTTCTACATTTTGTTTCTATATAGAGATGGACAGGTTAATATTTTGGTTGTTTGGATTGTCATTTTGGCTCTGATTTGGTAATGGTAAGCTTATGTATCTACATCTGTATTAGTTGAGCCGGTATAACTGCCATTCGGCGTAACAAACCAGCTTCGCAGGCACGCGGCGACGGCTGACTATATTATGCCGGAGCCATTGCTATCGGACAACAAGCGTTGTTTAAAACTATCTAGAAAGGGTACTTGACAACAACATGTTCTATTCCGCAATGGGTCTAGGGGAAAATGCTAAGACTTGATAAACTGCCAGACCTGTCGTAGTTCCATTGATTGAAGAACAGGTCGTGAGCAACACGGCCAAAGTTAAGGTGTCTCTGTTGGGCAGTACCTTCACTCATTAAGAGTCTGGACAAATCCTATAGTCCAGTAAAGTGATACTACGCTGGCATTTACATATTTGTGCTTTCTGCTGTTATGGCGTCAGAGGGTCATTCGTAGCGGACGTAAACTAAGCCACTTTGTATCCTGGACCATAAGGACCATATTACTAGTGCTGCCCGGCATTGCCAACGTGTTGAATTGGTCATCAATGATTGATTTTGTCAGCATTTTTCTTTTAAATGCAACCAGTACCGTATACTTCACTTAATTGCAAAGCCCATCTGTCAGCATTTGTTTCAATTATCCGGCGTGATCGATTATCCGAAGTTGCTTAGCTGGTCAGCAATGGTTTTGGATTTCGTGATTCTTTGCATTAAAACGGATTTTGCAGTAAGCATTTGCGAGTGCACCGTACTTGAAAATAAGGAGCCAGACATGGCATCTACAAGTGCACAAAGATGAGTTTCTTTTGGCAGATGATAAGTCATACATAAAGGAAATTCGTGGTCATTGGAAATCATTGAGCTACAAACAACTCGCGTTCACTGGATTTGCTTCTAGACGCGTCAGAAGATTGTCTATCTTCAGCATGAGCGAAACCTCACTCTGCTAGCCCATTGCTAGAAACATTGACCAGCAGAAACCTATTAGAATGTATAATACTATTGCATCTACGCTGCCGAGCACTTGGCTGCTACCCAGTAATACAGAGCTTTACGCACAACCGCTTTGTTTCAAGCTACAAAAAGTATTGGTGTTTGTCTTCGAAGAACATACAAAACTACAAGTACATGAAATACATTTTCTTCCATATATTGTTTCACAGAAATGTTTTGCTATCCAAGGTATGTCCTTTTTGGACTGAGGCCTACGAAATAAAAATGTGGTATTTCTGTATCCACATCCATTCAATATTCGACCAATGCACTTCTTGCTTATTTTAGAATTTCCTCTTCTAAAGCTTGAGGAGTACACTATATAATGTAATAAATCAGTAAAACCGGTTGTACAAAAGAGCCGTCTCGCAGGTGTAACTACGCACTTTGCAATATTGTCACGACACACGAACATTCAACTAAAATTAGAAAGCTGAAGCAGCAAAACTCATGTTCGTGTTCACTGAATCAAGAGGAACGCCACATAATTGGACGTCCGGGCTCCTGGATTCTCTTTGTGTCTGTATTCTGTGCAGGAGGACAATGACAAGCTCCCTTTGTTGGAGTTCGATGCGAGAGAATATCAATTGAAAGTGGTACGATTGATTGCGCCTTTATAGTCGTCCCTGCCTTAGAAAGAAACATCGTTGCTACGGAGAGGAATTTTTCTTGAAACGTGAGGAGCTTTGTAGCGAAACCTTGGCATCAAAGTATGGGTCCGACTGTGATGTGTTTCAGCCCATTAAAGAACGGAATGACACAAACCTTGAAGTTCCCTTTTTAACTCCAACAAGTCATCCCAGGATGCTGATAATGGACAGGTCTGTCCTATGCGCATGTGTGGCTTGTCAAAAATAAGAGGTTTGTCCGGGCAGGTCTTTCCTATGCGCATGTGTGAGTTGTCAAAAATAAGAGGTTTGTCCGCGCAAACGCCTTGTTCAAAGCTATTCCTCAGCCGCATTACTTTGTGCTTCTGCTATATAAAGGCCGATGATTGAAAAGGGACATCTTTGGAGGATGCTAATATGGACAAGTCTTTCCTGTGCGCATGTGTCGGTTGTCAAAAATAAGAGGTTTGTACTTGCACACGCCTTTTTCAAGGTTAGTCCTCAGCATGCAGCAGTACTTAGACGTGCTTTTGTTATATAAGGCCGGCGCTTGAAAAGGGACTTCCTTTTTGGCAGTATTGCCAGCCATGGCTGTTCATGCGCATGCGCATGCTGTTAGAAGTAAGGTGTTGCACTCCTACTCGTTTGACTGACTGATTCGTCAGAAAAAAACACCCGCTGCTTTCATTACAGAAGGCCGATATTGAAAAGGGTCCTCCGTTTGGCAGTATTGCCAGTCATATATGTTTATGCGCATGTGCAATAACATGTCTGCATACCCACTCATTTGACTCACCTGCTATTCGTGAGGAACGCCACCCTGTGCTTTTGTTACAGAAGGCCAACGATTGGAAGAGGACACCCATTCAACAGTCCCTACGTCACATATTAAGGCTCATCCAGAACCTTGAAATTCCACGTGATTCACCAGGATTGGCACACCACCCTGTGCGTCTGTTGCCTCCTTCTCCTCCTTCACCGGGTCAGCTGGGTCTGTTGCAAACGCTCAACGATCGATCAAAAGGGGACCTACATTCAACAGTTTGTACGGCAGATATTCCTGCTCAGCAACGACTCCAAGGTAAGGATGCTATTTGGCGGCTTTTGGTAGCATTCTAAAGACGTCGATGTTATCTTTTCTGTCGTTCAATGTATTTCGTTTACTTTGCAAACCGTCTTATCTCCAATTCGGCTACATCGGCGGTGTGTTGAGAATAGGAGATTCGACAGTTAGGCTGCAGCATCAGCTACGAAACGGGTGTTGGCCAACACGGCAGCGGTAAGCGTGTATTACGAGTGATGGTCTCTCCTTTCTTTCATTGTGGACAAAGTGTGCCAGGAAGGTACCGGCATATAGCGCTATACTCCTAATATATATTCCCATATGTGCTATTGGTCCCAT
The DNA here is from genome assembly GCA_001663935.1 of Asymmetron lucayanum. Classification (NCBI taxonomy): domain Eukaryota; kingdom Metazoa; phylum Chordata; class Leptocardii; order Amphioxiformes; family Branchiostomatidae; genus Asymmetron; species Asymmetron lucayanum. The sequence continues at coordinate 9,498 of LZCU01011912.1, read as the reverse complement.
TTATACTCTGTAACGCTTGTGCGTCATGCTGGTCATCCGCGTTGAAGCAGTTGAAAATGAGCAGCGTACAGCGTTAAGCCTTTTCCGATGTGTCAAACCCGAACTAAACTCACAGTCATTTTAAGGCCCAACTCCCACAAGTAGTAAGCATATATTGGATTTGCTGTAACTACGCTTTGCAAGCATTTTCACAACGCTGACCCTGCCTACGTTGCCAGCCAATATCTTCTTATATCCTGCTGTTAGGCCCATGAGTGCCATCAACGTCGATGCCGTTATGCGTATATGAGTGTAATCAGTTCTCTTTTTTTGTGAAAGAAATGTCTGATTAGTAGTTTCTACCCAAGGACTTTGCAATGGCCGTAGTGTGTGTGGATAATTTTGCTGCTAGAGGTTGAAGTTGTCGAAGTGGGTGTCTGTTTGATGACAGGGGGGCAGGTGTAAATGCGTAAAGCCCGAATTAAACTCACCGTCATTTTAAGACCCAACTCCCTCAAGGAGTAAGCGTATATTGGATTCGCTCGAACTACGCCTTGCTAGCATTTTCACCAACGCTACCCCTACTATACGTTGCAAGCCAATATCTTCTCAAATCCTGCTGTCAGGCCCATGTGTGCCATCAACTTCGATGTCGTTATGCGTTTATGAGTGTCATCGGTCTTCGGTGAAAGACATCTCTGATTAGTAGTTGCTATCCAAGGACTTTGCAAATGGCCGTAGTGTGCGTGGATAATTTCGCTACTAGCGGTTGGAGGTGTGGAAGTGGGCGTCTGGTTGATGACAGTCGGGCCCAGGAGAGTGGCATCTAATTACATGAATCAAAGCTGAACGGAGAAGTGTACATGTAGATCAGCCTCTGCGGGGATTTTAAAGTGCCCTCATTGCTTACTTCTTGATGTGGAGTTTTTGCAGGTTGGAGTCGTGATGGCTTCATGTATCACTGTGTCTCATTGCCTGGTTGAAGCTGCATGCATCAAGGCTAATGTCCTTCCTCACGCCCAAATGACATTTCGTTGAACGATCGTCGGCCGATTTTTAGAGAAGTAATTTTGAGCAAACTTATGACAAAACAGACCATCGACACGTGTTACAACAGCCTATTTGACCAAAGGACAGCTGAAATGTGTACGACATCCTAAGAAAGGCCACAGATTGCCGGCGTATCGTATGTGGTGGGGGCTCGAAGATATCTATGTAAGATGTTGTGGGTCTCCCACTTCCTCTTCCAGTGTATGGTAACCTAGTGCGCCATATCTAGCACGGTGTTATTCCACGCCCCTGCTCCTATGTCTGTGCCTTTAAACTCCAGCCTTCTTGAGCTGTAAAAGTTCTCCTCTTACCCGAAAGCTGTGTACCTTGATTGTATTTGTGTGCGAGTTTCAGCGGCCAGTTGGTTCCCTTAATCGAGATACAGAACAGTTGACCCACAGCTTTCGACCATGAACTATACCTACAACTCTATAGTCGATACTGTTCGAACAATCCTGACGGAGAGATAGCTTTCCATGATGTATTTACGGATTCCGTTGCTAAACTTGTACGTTGTGGATGACCTGAGGTATTTGTATGTACGATTTTCTATGTCTAAATTTGGAGCCTGCAAATTTCGACATAAGTCTTTTAAGATGCACAATTTTATCCTTTGAAACACCGTGACACCTATGCACTTTATATAGCACCCGAACGAGGCGCCCATAAGAATGAACTCATTTCTATCACGCAGGAGTCACCAAGTCATCTCATACCCATAGCCATGATTACCCACGCCAAATTGTTATATCTCCCAATATGAGTTCTCTTGATAAGGAATTGTGAATGCTGTCCGCTGAGTCTTCATTAGGGCATGGATGGCTCGCGACCGTTGACTTTGCATCTGAGCCCTTCATAGAGAAATTACCATGGTGATTGGCAAAAGCAACGTTCCCTGGTATTGCAAGCGGCATGTTTGGAAGGATAGTGACAGTTGGAACGGAGTGGAGGTTACAAGGATGGATGGGTTCCCGGCTAGCCGTAAATACAACTTGTGATTACATGTAAACCCAGCATACTAGTAACGTAATAAGCCAAGTTCTTTACATAGTTCTATTGTTTGCTTGTTTTTTATTACTTGCCTTGTCATCCGACAAAAATTCCTTTCTCGTCAAGTTGCTAGGCTTTGCTTTGAGCAACTCCGTTAAAAAAAACCGGGCAGCTAGACTAACAGTGAGTGATCCATTCTCCATCAGCACAGACGACATACAAGCACAACTCAACTGGCCATCTGTAAAAGTAAGAATGTACTCCACAACTATGACTGCCTTCCACAATGCATACATGATAAACTAAGAGGTATAAACAGCTCACACCATCACTATACCAGATTGTCACAGAGAGGATGCATGGCTGTAAAATGTCATTAGGGTATCATTGGAAAGCATATCAATTATACTTTACGGAAATTTAACAGTAACTATTACGGTGATACGTTATATGGGATAACAACAATAATCATTTAAAGCATGGACTACTTTTATTTGGGACACCCTATATATTAATTATCATTTTAAGCTACTATGCTGTGACAGAGATTGTCACATTACCTGTTCATCGGATTCCCTCCTTGAAAGGTTCTGAAGTGTTTCCTGCTGCGTCAGTAACTGTCGATAAAGCATCGCCTTAAGTCAAACGTTAGGGAAATATCTTCTTGAACGTATGCATCAACGGAAATCACGTTAAGTGTATTAGCATATCAGGGGAAAAGAACAAAGAGATACGGGAACTGTTAATAGACAATACATCACTGTTGGTTATCATCAAAAACTCGCCACGATAATGGATTCCGGGATAGGGAATCTTGTCATGATGTTACATTGCTGCGCATGTTACGCAGCAGATAACCATACAATCCATATACGCATGGATGCAATTTCCGATATACAGCGTTTCTGATATGACAAGGACAATGGATGAATTATTTTTCTGATGATATCTCCGTTGACACATGGAAACGTTTAAATCAACCTCTATAAATTATAACGTGTGACTATGTTCGAGCGTTGTTGAAACATCCAGCATATGGAGAATTGATTCATGAAAGCAAAAAGGGTCAAAATATTCTGAACGTCTATGACAAAAGAGTCCCCATAACCTCTGGAAAAAAGTCCTTCAAGTAACGTTGAATAATAAGGCGTCCTACCGCCTTTCTGAAACCAACTGCCAACCGTTCAAGAAAAAAACACTATATCGGTAAAGTCGACCAACCTGTTCATCTGTCCAAACATTGGGCAATTCATCTTCCACTGCATGGAGAAGAGAAGTCAAACCCATCAGATAGTTTTGAGTAGAAATAGATTTACCATAATTATCATTTCACTTTCAAATGATTTTAAGTATACACTCGTTGTATACGTGTTTTGCTTTATGATGTTGGCAATTAGCCTTCGGGCACAATTTTGCAATAAAGTTATCATTAACCTCCAGAAGGCAGTTTCCTGTGGATAGCAGCATGCTGAAAAGCTATCGCTGGAAGCAATCTGGTCAAAGATGCATCAGGGGAAATACATCACTATCGCTATCTGTGTTTTCAATGACATCCTAAAATCTGATATTTGTAATAGGTAACTATAAACTATCGCTCACGAACCATAAGTAAAGCCAGATAAGCATACTGTGAAGTAATTGAAACCTTCGATGATATCTACTTAGCTACCAGCAGAATATTGTACAATTGCAATTCGAAAAGAGAAGCATGCACTCGTGAAAACATCCAGTAGATCTACTGGGCTAGTGCGCAATGTGCTTTTTGCCTTAGGGTGCTGCAGATAAACTTATCCCACTGTTCACACCAGTCTTTCTTATCTATAGACGTAAATGTCGATATGCTGCTGGTCCAAAACGTGGCCTTGGGTCTGTCATTCGTGGAGATAATATTGAGATCTCTGTGCAGCTGACATAGCGACACTCCCTACGCAAATAAATGGAGATGCAACAGGGAACATACCTTTGGGCTTCTACTCCATCTGATCCCTGTTTGTTGTGTTAGGGGCCATACGCACTGAATAAGAAATTCGTCAATTCCTTTACAAGGGCTCGGTGTGTATGTGGGACCGGTGCGTGGGCCAAGGCCTAGGGGTAGAGTGTTCGCCTCACATACTGACTTATCTGCTTAGCCATCAGCAAAAGAGAAGATTATGGTCGTTGAAGACGCTCAATTATCAGTAGACTATCCCCGGTAAAACAATCACACCTATCTGGGCTAGTGAAACGGCACCGACCCTGTGGTGTCTGAAAGACTTTATTAAACGTTTTTAATATGTTTAACAATATTATATATACAGGGAAAGCCTGTATTACTATTTTGCTGAAAGTAGCTTTCTTTATTAATTGTCGTGCGTTTCACATCTTGCAGAATTCAAGGCCTTGAGCCCTTGCAACCCAAGACAGAATTGCATACGTAAATGCTGCATGTGGCAGTTGAACTGGCTGAAAAATCGTTACACAGATATGATCTCGTATAAACATTGATTTCACGACTACTCGTGGTAGAATAAGATAAATCTATCACCGAAACAAAGGGAGTATGATTGAATTCTTCTCTGCTGAAAAGTGACAAAAAACATCCTCATCTCATTCTTGTGCCATTCCAATCTACAACGGTAGAAAATGAGATGTAGGGTACTTACCTCATTTTTGCCAGAAACAAATGATTACTCCGTCCAGTAAAAAAATAACATCAAGGTTGTGATGTTATCAATTGTATGTTCATCACGTGCACGTTTTTACGGGAGAATTACTTTTCTGAACTGACTAAGTGTGACAAATAACCACATCTCCATCCTTTCTATGTTGTTACAGCATGAATGCCTCAAATGCGTCGGTGCCTCCACTGCTCGCGGGAGACAACAGCAGCACCAATGGCACAGACATCCCACACTACTATGTGGAGTACGACTATCCCAACCCGTTTCAGTGGGCTGAGACTGAAACCGATGCAGAGGTCTCTGTGGGCCTGAAGGTAACTATGTACATGTTAGACATGACATTGTCACTCTACATTTGCTGTAACTTGTCAACTGTTGAATTTATATACATGTACCCAAGTACTCTCAAAGGCAACTCTCAAACCTCCTCTGCACTTGATTTTTCGCGCGAATGAAAGAAATTTGAGGAGCCTTGTATCTTAGCACTTGTACTGGCAACCTCATTCACTTGCATTTATACAGGCGTTAGAAGGATACCGGTACCCAAGCAATGTTTTTATTGGCACTTTCAACTGTGGATACTTCTACAAGTATCACAGAAGAGAACTAATAAATATGTATGAATTTACAGCAATAGCCATAATAATGCATTATTGTCTAACTCTACGCA
>LZCU01011131.1:1516-15189 GCA_001663935.1 Asymmetron lucayanum | reverse complement strand
CTGTCATCGCTCCCTCACTAATAGATCATTGCCACAGTAAATCACATGTAAATATGCAGTACAACTTCAGCTTTGCATTACATGCATACTTCATGTCGGGATCTCATCAATTGTCTAAGCACATGGCAGCCTTGTGTACAAGTATGCTATCCTACCTATCCTATGCTGATATATGAACAATGAAATATTATATTCCTGCTAACTAAATTGGCTCATGCTTCTATATTACCCCGCAAAAACCAGCTACATATCCTCCCTTGGGTAGGCTTAGGCTGGCTTTTACCAAGGTCTTGTTTATTCCAGGGATGTGTACCACTGCGCTAATGTAGTGCACTGTCGCCCCGTGCATTGATCATTTTTGTCATGTCCCTCTAGCTACGGCACTATTTAATGGGCTCCCTCGGGACTCGCTAGGAGTTTTTAAGTGTTGCTGAAAAGTCTGTCCAGTGTTAAGATATTGATCTTGTAAAATGTTCTGACAGTTTGGAAAGACTTGGAGCAGAACATATCAAAGTTTATTGTACCTTTGAGGGATGGCAGTGTGTCACCCTTGTATACAGGGATCCTTAGCATCTCTTCAGTTATTGACTGTCGGGGAAGTAATTTGCTCCCATGGGACTCGGAACGAAGGGTTGGCTGTGGCTGCGGGGGTTTCAGTTCGAAAATTGGGGCCGAAAATTGGCTGTTAGGGAGAGATTCAAATCTTCTCTTCATCCTTGGTTAGCTTCTCGCACCCTGAGGGGCACTGTGGACCTGGGAATTAGTTGTCCAGAATTTATCGATTGTCTTGCCAATGACACACCTATAAAACCATCTGATTACTGCTCATTTATAGGCAGGAAGTCTAAGATGTGCACTTTTTCTCCATGTGTAATGGCTTTATGACTCAAGGTATGCATTACAACTGTAAGTTATAGATTTATTACAATTTCTATACTTTGCTCCAGTGTGATGTATTTTTTATGTCTAAGTGTCTGAAATGTAAATTTTCTTAGATGTTCCGTTTCCTTCTGTATATTTCTTTACATTATGGCCTAAAAATATGTAATTTTTTAACATTTTAGGTTTTGTTTAATTTATACCGTTAGGAATACCATATATTGCAGTCACTACACATGAAATTCAAATAGCTGCAACTTTTAGCACCTGCTAGTGTAATATTTATTGTATTTTAAAAGCTTGTACTTTTGTTGGCATGTAGATATAGTTCTAATGTTTACAATGGAATCACAACTTCAACCAACATATAAAATGGCTTGCTCATGTGCCTTTAGTGCACCACAAACACCTGAACTAGTACTATTTGTCTCCATTATAGGACCTGTTCGTTATAAATTGGGCAAGAGTTGCAGAAACCCACAAAAAATATGTCGCCAATCCCAACCACAATTGGATACTGCATGCCACATGGCGTTGTCGCCCCTTCCCCAGGATTTGTCACCTCTTTTAGTTGACAGGTTGCCAATCAGAAAGATTTGTCACCCATTTAGAGTGAGTTACACCCAATTTGGAAAGATTTGCAGCCAGTTAGCAGAAGCATTACATGACATGGGGTATATTGCATGCTGTCTGGCTTTCCTTTCAGACATTAATATTAATTTAATTGTTTCATCCCTATGCAACTATAGAGACAAGCTGCAGCTGCTGAATGGTATACTAAGCTCAGTATGCATCTTTAATCTGTCATACATTGTAATCATTCTTAGATCACTACTAATTCTCCATAGCAAAATAACAAATGCTTCAACTGAAGTCACGAGTCAAACATTAAAGCAAGACTTCCAAGTTCAATCAATACCGTATCCCTATTCAAGGATCCATCTGTTATAGTGTGGCAGCAAAGATTTCTTTCTTGCAAGCCGAGAACCTCTTGAGAAATACAGTCAGTAGAGAAGTGGGTGGATGATTGATATAAGTAAGAAGACGGTAATGCACTACATTAAAGAAACTGTGTACAAGAAATCCTCACATTCCATGGATGTTCTAATACTATCTTGTGGGACAATATGAAACCACAGCATTGAATACTCCTACCAGTAGAGAATACATCTATCATATCTTGTCAACCCTCACCGCATTCGCGAGAACTAATGGCGTCCCATAGGTAACCCTGTCTCGGGCTCGTGGGGCGTGCTCAACCATCTCCGACTGGCGTGATATATCTTTATGCCGAACCTGATTCCATAGATATTTGTGAATGTTCCTTGCAAGAGACAGTGGCACCATCATAAAATTAACAATATATATCCATGAAAGAAATGTTTGCAACCATCCCTGGTGTAATATTTATATGAAATAGTTGAAAAGTTTACATGGTGAAACATTTTTTTATTTTCTCTAACTGGGTTTCTTTTATGGTGTATAAATACCATTGGTTGCCTGCTCTATATCTTTTTGATTCATAAACCGTCCATCTGAAGGACACAAAGTAAATGCTGTGAAAACCCCATAGACTACAGTGTCTTTCATTTGAGATTTGCCAATTGTAAAGACTCCTGATATTTTCTTCCCACAGTGTTTTATTTATGGATGTTTCTATGATAATATACTGAGCACGAAAGTTACCGTATGTTATCATTTAACCAAATATTTGACAAAATCTGGGGAAAACGCAAAGTCTTCAATTATAACATTTATTTGTACACCTTTATTTCATTAAGGTTCAGAAAGCTAGCTTCCTTGCGAAGCTTTGGATGCTTGATATATATAAATATTATATGTTCAGTGAGAATAGCCTTGCCTGACTGCTATTAAAAGTAATTTCTGTTGTTACGGCAAATGACTCACACCATACATGTACACATAATTGCTATGAATTATTCCTAAGGCTCAGTTCTATCTGTTCTATCTTCTTTCATAGCAATTTCAATCCCGCACGATTGATGTTCAAAATGGTGTGACAATATCTAGACAACAACATTACATACAAAGTCATTGATTTTGAAACATTCATGACAGTTTATGAAGTTGAGAGAAATTTCATTTTTCACATTGTCACATGCGGTCCCCAGGCTATTACAGAGTTGTTAAAATTTCATACAAAACTCCCTAATTTCGTTTTTAGCCATTTTATACGAGGAACCCTTTGGGACACTGTCAAGTGTGCATAAAAAATGGAGTGTCTTCGGATGGCTGGTGATTTAGCACCTGGGGTTCAAAGGTCAGCGTTCGCTATCATATCCATTAAGATGCACTAGAGATTGTGAGACAGACCTTAGAGAATTCGTTGAAGAAAGATTGATCTTCAAGAATTTATTTCACTGAACCTTCATATATTCAAACTTGTGCCATTGTAGGAATGTCTATAATCTAAAATGTGAGATATAAATGCTGTACATGTAATAAAGCAATTAGTCATAACAGTGACTTGTAAATTTGAATTATATAGCACTACAAAATATGTGAACCTAGTTAAGTCAGTCAAACCATTAGTCCTTGATTGTGCTCTTTAGGCAGGAAAGCAACATAGTCTTCTTTCCAAGCATCAGCTTAATAACATCTCTTGTATACTCTGTGAAAGTAGAACACAGATTTGTGGTATCACTATATCAGAATAGGTACAGAATAGGTACAGCTAGAATCATACATTTGATGTTTAGTGTCATATGGTAAAATCAGTATCAGGTACTTAGTGTTTTCAGACTTGGGTATTAGCGGATTTAAAGTGTTTTTGCGGACTATAAAGTAGCTGTGTGACTCCAGCCAATATTGTGTGCATAGCTTCAGGGCATTGCCAAGTGTACAATGCAGGTGAGTAATGCTGATGCATCCCCAGTAATCCCTCCCTCTGGGAATACTCCCCTAATTCCCCCCTTTTACAACTTATGAAATGAATTTTCACAGATACCATCAAAAACAACCTGAAAACACCATCGATAAAGAAAGTCGGAGTTTTTGCAAATGAGAAATTTTGCCGTGATGTAATCCGGGGCCGTTATTAGATGCGGTATACGTTCACACGCAGGTGCAATATTCTAAATCCACTTAATCTCCTTAGACACTCACACAAAGGGCCCTAATGTCATTTTCTCAACTGTGTCCCACTGTGCCTACATTGTTAGGCCGACTGCCAAGTGCACAGCAAAGAATGGAGATACACAGCGCCATTACCACTTCTAGGAGCAGTCATTTTTTCCTGTCAAAATTTTCATTCCCTTAGAGCATGAAAAAGCTATTACTGCACTTGATTACCATAAACAATAGGTAATAGTATACCTTGTGTACACATTTATTTCTCATTTTAAAATTGAGGAGAGATTTTTAATTGGTGACAAATTAGGTTTCAAAAAGAATAAGAAATACATGTAAAAATGAGATTTTCCTGGTAAAATTTTTGTGGTCTATGATCTTCATATGTGAAGAGAATTGAGAAGACAATTTTATTACTACCAGGGATCATCTGCTATGATCATGACGTTTTTGAAGTATTTTCTTGAAGAATTATCCAACCTCTACTCTCACCTTACCTCACCTCACCAGTCCCATAACCTACCTCTAATCTACACAGGCTTTAATACTCTGGACTCTTTCACTCCAGTAAAATGTTTGCTGCTGTTCTTTTACATGGACAACAAAAGTCAATACGTCTGTCAAATATACTTGCATTAATGGGATAGTGGTAGGCCAGTAGAATGAATGAATGTATGCTTATCTTATCAAGTTTGATGGAGTTGTAGTGAACAAGATAGAGAGATACAGGGTCTGATACAGAGCCACAGTGTCATTTTTGTACCATGTATGTACATGTGTAGGCTCAAATGTATGAATAGACTGTACAATTATGCTGTTACGATTGCGTCACAAAAACTGCACATGAACATTAGAGCTAAAACAATGGCTGCTTAAAAAGTTTATGGCAAGGTATGGACATGGCATCGAAAGGTTTCAGACCAGTATGAGATAACTTGATAGAAGGTTACAAATTTTCATCTTGATCCGTTTAGAAAGTACAAAGAACACTTCAGAAGACAGTGTTTAAAAATTCTGTGTCCTGTCCTGGCTAGAGTTGTCATCCCTATTGTTTGAGTCTATCCCAAGGGATACTAGCTATGAGGACATGTCTGTGTCATGATTCTCTCCTGCACTAAAATATCACAGTCAAGGCAGATAGAGCCTGGAAAAAACCTACTGAAATCAGAATGTAATTGACGAAGAAGGCAAACTCCATATTAAGCTCAAAATATATAGTGCATTGAAAAGGTCTTACAGACATGAGCATCCTTCCTATAGGATATAATCATAGACTTTTCCTAAAAGCACCGACTCAGAGACTGTTTAATTTTAAACTGTTACATAATGTCAACTGCAAAATTGTCTACTTTAGGGAAGGCAAATGGGATACGAACACCTTACCTTAGTCAGTAGTGATGGTATTTATCTATCAGATGCCAGAGCACAAGCTAACTTTCACAACGCGCCCCAGACGGTAGCGTACGTAGCCGAACGGTCGGCGTGGCAACTGAAAGTCCTGCTGCATTAGTGAACAGGGAATGTTCCCCCAGGACATAGTTCATAATAGTGCATGCTAGGATGGCCACAGGCCCCCAATGGGCCATCTCATGACATAAATTTTCCTCATGAATAGGTGGGAGAAGGGCAAAAGATCTCCTGCATGCTGGGTGCAATCATACTACAATATCACTCCAGCATATAGTTATAGCTTCCTTTATCTTAAACTTAACATCTAAGAAGAAAGTTCAGTGGAAAACAGACCCATCCCCTCTCTATTCAACTGTAGGGATAACGTTAAAAGGCTTGTTTTTGATTGAAGCTGGGGGTTGATTGGAGTTAGAGGTTGCTGGCGTTATAGGCTGGGTCATGGTTACTTAGTTGAATCACGGCGCCGGCGATGCCTCCGTGTCACAGGAACAATACAAAAGGTTGGTAATGAACTGCTCGACCTTGACTTGTAACCTTGTTGGCTTGTTTCTGCCAGATAAATGGCCAACATTATGATGGAGGGGGGAAATTACTGAACCAGGAGATGAATAAAGGAGGAACTTCGCTGCTTCAAAGTTTGGAACTTTAGGTCCAAAGATGGCTGAGTCGCTTCTTTAGAACTCTTGTAAGGTGGGCGGATGACCTTGTATGATGACCTCTGTGTCATCATGGAGGAAATGCATGGATTAAATTAGGTGTGAAGTAATCTTGTCTATATATCCCACCATACGTGATGATGTGTGTATGCATAATAGCTCCCTGCATATAGACAGGGAAATTTTTTACTCCAACAAAAAATCAGTTCTGCACTAAAATGGAAAAGATTCAGATTGCCACCACATTGTACTATTTTGTAGTATTGACCGGGCATATCGTGCACAAATTGGCTATTTGTCTATAGCTACATTGGTAGGAATAGGGTCAATATTGTATCCAGCTATCAACATGCTATGTAGGATTTCTGGCCTGGATCAAATACAGTATGATATGCATACATGTGCCCACGCCAGTGAGCTGGCAGTGAAATGTATATTTGTGCCATTGCAAGTTTAACGACATCTGGATTATGGAGTTGAAACTGTATGTCCTGCCCTTGGGAGCACTAGTTCTGTAATGTCACATATATAATAGCCCTTGGGCAGTTTGGAGGTTGTATGGTAAAGAGTACAATTATATAATGCTGGACTGGTGCAATATTTCTGATCTCCAAATATGGTGTTTATAGTCCAGATAATGCATTTAACTTGAGTCTTTCGAGTAGGATGAGAAAGTCAATAGGACCACACCTTGAAGTCTTAGCTTTAGACACAGATACTGACTGATAATATACAACCTAGACATTTTTCAGTGATTTTTCAGAACACAGGTGTATAGGAGCAAACATATCTACAAAAGAAATCTAAGAAAGACAGAGACAAATTCCTTACCAACACTTCTTCTGTGCAGAAAGTCACTATTCTATTGGAAGTTCCATCTGTCGACGACCATAATCATAAAACGCAATCCCATAGTACTGTCAGCCGACGCAGCCCCCATTCTGCTGCAGAGCAAATGTATAATAACCAGATGGATTTCTGAAGTATATTGCACAGTGAGACATGTCCCGCCTCTGTGACCTGTACTGTCACTGGCCTGACTGATCACCCAGCCATAATAGCCGGGTGTGAGGGGACAGTGGCTCCGTGTGAGGTAATGATGGGGCAATATAGATTCAATTGGGTGTAACATCAGTGTCTTGTCGCCCTTTGGAGTGCTCGCGTATAATTAGCAGTAATGCACTGTGCTTTCCTTTGAGACAGTGTCAGTCGTTTTTACACTCAATTGTGCATCGTGACAGCTGTCCCCAAATCAGTGAAAGCTTTAGAGAATGACAGAGGTTATACTGGGATGTATAGAAAGTATCCTGAAAATATATTACCGCAACAGTCTCGTATTAAGTGTTAGCATGTTCACTTTTTTGTCATACAAAGTAAAGGAATGATTAGGGTACTGCATATTTGCATACTGGTGACATGGTAAATGATGATGTCTCATGCAGCACTGATGGGGCATGAAATCAGCAGCTTTTCCTTTTAGCCTTTGGTCCAAAACTTAGTCTACCCTGCAGTGATTGCCACAACAGCCACCCATTCTTGAAAAAAAAGTCAAACTGTACCACCCATCCTCTGTCAGCCCCTACCTCAATAAGGCTCAACATACACTGTATAGAATAGAAGATCAACATTGGCAGTGTAGATGTAACAACTGACCAAAATCTGGTATAGTTTCATTTGGCCAAAGAAAGGCTTTGCTGATTTCAGTGAGAAAGATATGGATCTTTAACAAACAAATATAGAAGAAAAGAAGTTTAAGTTTAAAGTTATGGATACCTTCACAAGTAGTCAAATCTTGTGCTAGTCAGCTGCAGACTTTGGTTGCCTCTTTGCCAAAGTCAAGTTAAATCCTAGAGAGCCAAAGTGCTGGGCAGGCACTGCCTGGCATGCCATCTGTAAACATCTTTTGTAGGCTGAATGGGTGATTGTGAAAAACAGGCTTAGTGTCTCCTTCCAACATAACTGTGTGTTTAATCTGCCTGGTATGCCAAATGAGACTTAATAACTCACTTCTAATTCTTGACTTGTACAAACCCAGCGAGGCATGTCATCACTGCATTTTACAAAACCCTTTCCACTATAATTACCCAGCCCCAGACTGCACTATGTCCCTCCCTAACAGACAGCATGGCCGCAGTGAGAACTAATCACATGGTTAGAACTTAGTGGCCGCTTTCTTGGTACGACACCGTTTGTCCTGAGCTGCAATTTTGCGTACCCCATGCTTAATCGTACTTTTGTGATAGAAGACACCTCCAGTCTTAGTATTTCATTCAGCGTAGAAAATTCGGAAACAGAATTGTAACCAATGCAGGTAAGGGCACCGTCCATTGTATCTTTCTGCTGTTACTGTACTCACTGTGATAGTATCCAATGTTGTCTCGTCCCTTGTTTGCATCAGCAATAATAGCCACATTAACATATTGTCCAACAGAAAGCAAGTCACAGAATTCATCCCTTACCATTCAGCAACAAGGCAAGAAGTTGCAACAGTATTTGCGTGCTGTATAGATTTGTTAGCCTGGCTACCATCAAAAACTGCATGGTTTCCCCATTGTGTCCAAACTAACTGTACTGACCTACAAAATTGAATGTAGCCTTGCCTGCTTCCTCACCAGATGCCCTCAGCTAGTCAACAGCCACCTTGCTCGTAACCTATTCCAACCTCACACTGCTGTAGCTTCACTATGACAACCTAGGTCTGCGCGACAGTTGGGGATGGCAGCTTGGATCGACTTTAAAATTCTATTCAGGCCCTGGAAGCACATGTTGCGGGCTTCTCTCCCTTTCAAAGGAAAAGCAAACAGTGTAAAAGATTCATTTCCTTTCGGTCTGCAGGTCAACAAACGCAGCTAACAATTGATTCTGGGAAGTGCTGCTCCACCCATCTCCCCTGCCTGCTGTTTCCTGGCTACTCATCTTGACCTTATAGTTCTCTCTATGACCTTATAGTTCTCTCTATGTACGATACTTCAGTTGAAGATGTAGTGCTTGTTCAAAACGAAGATCTGTAGATGATTCTGAAGTCGTTTGCTTGTTTGATTAATTCACCACCAGAGTAGAGGGAAACAGTCTCATAGAGTAAACAACATAATGGAACATGAACATATGGGAATATTTTCAACATTCATCTTACCCTGTAATCTGCGTAAGATTCAGAAATGTGCAGTTATCATACTAGCATGTCACCATGAAATTCTGTGGCAGCCTTGTTGAAAGAAACCTTTCCCCCATATAGAGATCTTTTCAAAGACTGAAACAATAGCACTTCACCACTAAACCAGAACATGTCTCAAACATGTACCAAAGCACTATTACTCCATATTTCACAGAGAGGAATTAGAAATGGATATATGAGAAATTTGCAACAAGAATACTGAAATTACAAATTATGTATCTTCTACAGATACGCCCTCATGCCCCCAAATCATGGCAAGACTCCATAAGAATTCCGCCCTACCTGTCAGCCCATTCCTGATGCCTTTGAATCATGGGAATTTAAGGTACATGCATCTACGGTTGGCTTGGGTTTCCCCACATCAAGGGTTACCATGACGATGCAGCCGTCAGCACCATGAAATTCCCTGTCAGTTCCCATCAGAGCATAGGAATGGTAGTGGGGAGGAACGGACTGTCACATTGACAACCCAGTTGACAGTGCAGGCCGTTCGGCGGATGCATTAATGGACAGTAGCCAGAAATTGCCTGTGACGTCTGGAGCAGGGAAGAGAGCGGGAGAATCCGCTCCCACCCCTGTAGGAGAAAGAACAGATTCCTGCTCCCTGGAATTACTGCACTTAGCTCAGCCAGTGCCGGGTGTGCGAGGTGTAATTTTCCCCAGCGGAACAAATTTGGGCTTTGTGATGGAAATGACGAGGAGCGTTATCGATTCAAAGCACAGGCCTGCCTGCATGCTGGGGGACAATCCCGCATGTTTTCCCTCCGCAGACTGTATAATGTTTCTTGCCAGGAGGATCATGGCCAGAGACAAGATTTGCCACAACCATCAGTCAAGCAGATATCGCATCTTCCCACAGATTGAAGCTGAACAAGGAAACAAGCCCTCCTATCTCTTCCTTTATATATCATACATAATTCAACATCTCAGTGGAGCACTAAAGGAACGGATTCACAGTTAACTTTTATTGTAATGTCTTTTTCTGTAATTTCAGCCATAGACATTGACCTCAACATGATAATAATTTTTTACGTTCATGCATTCTTTACAGAATAAGCTAGCTTTTATATTTATCAGATATTTTTCTCAGAAGGAACTCTCTCTGCAAGATGTTAATTCTTGCGAAAACGTCATTTCTGACATTAAAATTCTGAGGAAGGCATGAAGAAGCTTTTACTCATCCTTGGACCCACCATGCAGAAATAAACTGTGGCTGGGTCACAGTTCCGTGCGAGCCAGTCACCCTACTCGGAGTGTTTGCTCCTGCTGCCCTTGATTTAAAGTGGTCAGCCATCATTTCTGCCTGACCGCCTTATGAAATGGGCTTCCCACAGATGTCCAAGCTGGCCACTGGCAAATGCCTCATTTCCCTGCATCGTCTGCTGTTCCAGTCTAATTTTGGAGACAGTAATTTGTATTCCTGAGTCATAAAATGGCAACAATAAATCACCAGATTGCATCCTTTCCCCTCCAATATCCCTGTAAGTATTTCCCCCATAGGTATCAATGAGAAAAAACAGCTCAATACACTCTGGATAGACTGATCTACTTTTCCTCATCTGGGCAACATCATTGATGGATTATGTTGATCTCCAACCATGCTTCCATCTAATATTTCTTTGCCTGCACGAATGTTAACCCTCCCTCTGCTGGCTTGTGACATAGCCATGGCAAATTTGATACACGGATGAACCCAAAGCCATGAGAGGGTTAAATTTTAAGCCTGTAATAAACGCTGGGTGACTTTCCTTAATTAGAAGATACTAATATCAGAGTTACATATTACTATACATGTACATGTCCAGCTGCGATACTGAAAAATTCTGACCACTAGCTGTGTGGCCTGGTGGGCTGCTGATTAGGTTGGGAGACTAACATCTTATCAAAACCCCTCCTGGACATCATTCTCATCCCAGAAGACTGGATCCTACCCAAGGCTTGTCCAGTGGGGCCCTATGTTCATTACCTGCTGGCTTGGACAGTAAGCTAGCTAGATCACGCACAGTCTCGCTGTAGAGTTTACTGTCATGTACGCTACACGATCGTGCCAATTCTCCCCTTACTACAGTAACAAGGTGAATTGTTGATCTGTACCAGGTTAAAATCAATACTGTTTTACATTCACATTTGGCCTCCCAATGATGTGTAAGGGCTTTGGGTGGATCAATAACAGTCTATGAGCTGACTTGTCATAATTATGTATTATCTGGGCCCAAATACTCATCAAACACAGCTTTGTAGTCAGTTGTGTTATTAGGAATTACCACGCCGGTAGTTTCGGTGTGGCCTAGATTGAGTCAATGGGTGCGTATGAATTGTCATCAATGTGTATTGAGTTAGAGGTAACCCTCCATACAACCAGTGACCCATCAATCACCAAAAATCAAGCTTCAGAATGCAATAATCCCCAACCGTGTGGCCTGAAGTAGTTCTGAGCCCATCTCCATCCATCTACCGATTATTGCCCCGATGTCAGAAACTCGATACAAAATTACCTGGCGCCGACTTGTTCTTCCCGGCCGGACCAATCAATGAGTGAGTTTTAGAGAGACAGTTATTCAGGCAAGATGTTTCAAAACTCAGTCGATAGCCATTTTCTCCCCAGATAACAAGGGAACCAAGTTACTCAAAGCTTTTTGTACCATTTTGTGGACGTAGTTAAGTTTATAGGAAAACCTATGATCAATATTTAACTGGAAGGGATGTCTCCTGGTGCTGTCTGTTAGTCATAAATCAGAGAGAAAACAAAACTATCTGGAGAGTCATACAAATGTACACTCAAATTCTGTCTGTTCAATGCACAGTGCTGGAAAGCCGTAGTCATTTCTAGTCGGTAGATGATAGAGTTGCACAGGCTTTTAGGACTTAAGCCAGCTTGTAGGTAGTCCGCCCATTGTGGGCAAGGTCATTAGAGGAAGTTCCAGTACTTGCAGCAGCACAAAAGACTGCTTTTTAGTATGGCTGGTCACACACTATAGCGAAGGTCAAACTGTCAGGGAAAATGACCTGGAGTTTACACAGCTGGAGTTGTTCCACAGGAAAATAAAAGTTTAGAGGTCAGGTTTGTTGCCGTGGTAATGAGTCATGGGGAAATTAGCACCGCAGGGAGTCTTCTCTGGCCGGGGAAGATTGGACGTAGTTGTCGCTGTAAAAATTTTCTGGTCAGTCCGAAATTGATACTGGTGTAGCTCATAGTGTCTTTTATATCTAAAGGGTATATACTGTATTATGGATATACAAAACTTATTGGTTAGTATTTGTGGTATAAAGGAGACTATTACAGTAAAGTTTACATACGAAACAAAAGCTGGTGGCTTCGATTCAAGAACCCCAGTCACGATGTTGGGCCGATAACAAAATCTGCCTATTCCAGCAGCATTGACAGGCAAATTCAGGTGCACTGGAGTGAAATGATGGCGAAGGCTTGCCGTTGTGCCAGCAGATTGAATGCCTTCGGCAGGGATTTCCATCAGATGTGCCTCTTGACTTCGTTACACCAAGTCAAGAAGCAATCATATCGGAATACATTGTACTTCTCGCATAGAACTGCTTCATCACAACAAGTTTTACGACAAAAGTGACAATTCTTTGAAGGGAACAGCCATTCCAAATTTGCATTCATTTCAGTTAAACTCAGTTTGTGGATTCACTGTAGATTAAAATGGGTGTCAATGTTTACATTTGATTTTGATGCAAAATACATGTATTATTTGCAGGGTTTGAGGGGCAGGTGGATAATCCTACTTTCAATCCATATAAGCATTGTTATGATTGCTTTTTATTTGATATTGGTCTATTCATTTTAGCTTTAGCCATCTTTCATTTTCCCAATTCTAAGTGTACTTATTTAATAAGCTCTACAACACATTGTGGGTTTCCATTCTGCCTAGTTTTCGAAAGATTTTTCCTACTGGTCATCAGAATCTATTAACCAGTCGTCATCATCAGTTTTCTAATGCCATAATTAGAAAATCTTGACTCTCTAAAAACTCTCAATCTGAAGTTCAATCTTCAATTTTGTCTCTTTCACTCTTCAGTAACATCCTTGGCATCAGTAAATAACTTGTACCGTGGGAATAGAACACATTGATCCTGACTTTCCACAAATCCTGTCTGAAATGGACTGCATTCCAGGTAATTCAGAGAAAGGGTTATTGGCTTCTCTATCTATGGAGGGCTTTCAGATATGATTTTCCGAAGATATATTGTACAAAAATAGTTTAGCTGACCAGTTAAACTGTACCCCCACTGTCTAGACATTTGAGCATGGGGGCCAGCCTTGTTGTGCTTTAGTCGCTCCCAATGGTACGGAAGCGTAATGTTGGGAAGCGACAAAAACACAACGATCCTAGACTCCAGGCTATGGACATTCCTTTTACTTACAACACAACTCAAGCTGCATTTTCATGATTGCAGCTATAATGTACTATGATAAATTTAGGAATGGAGGTACTTAGTTACAG
>LZCU01011069.1:0-14287 GCA_001663935.1 Asymmetron lucayanum | reverse complement strand
TTGGCGTGGATTACATACCTATCTAACTTGCTGTGTGCCAGTTTCTGGTATCTAAGACCCAAATGTAAATCTAGATGAATCATGGCAGAGGGATTCGATGAAAGTATGCTTCTCAAATATTACACAAAATTTCTGTCATAACTATTTAACTGTCCTGCAAATCTTTATCAACCGCTTTCATACAGATGATCAAGAAAATACAGCCCAGCCATATGAACATGGTAATATGATTACAAAGTCCGTTATACATTTGTCGTTGGAAAAACTATATACAGATGTTCTCTCTGAGGTTACATCTTATAGTTGTTTTTATCGGTTACAACAGTGAGTTTCCTCCTTGTACTTTACCCCAAGGCTTGTATATGCTTTCTAGCTATCTCTAATCAAACCCTTATGCATATTGTATACTTCGCCAGGAAGGCCCAGTAACGAACTTGTACCTAAGATGAAAAGCAGTAGTAAATTTGAACTTTTGCAGTGGGGAATAGTTACTGTTTGGCTCCGTTTTTGGTCTTGGTTCGCCGAAGTATTTCCGTTGGTGGACATATCCTACAGTACTTTCCGTGATATATTGTGCTAGGTTCAACCCCCAAGAGTACTGACAAATAGCGGACAAAGGGAGACTGACGGGAGTAAATAGGGGCTGTACAGGGATGTGATGTTGGGTAGAGACGTTGTTGTGCTTGGTGCATTCCCTACGTGAGAGTCAGGTCTAAATGACTCGAGACATGCATAGCTCGAAAACCCTTGCGACTGCACGAATAATGCTGTACAGACGTATTGGACAGCGTCACTCTAACGTAACAAAACACTGCGTTCCTGCAATAGAAGAAACAAGATATTTCTTGTTTTGTTTTGAGGTGGAGTTCTCTTATCGACTGTATCGACTGTATCGACGATGTGGCTTCTTTCGCCTCCAACATTAAAGAAAACACTAAACTGTTTAGTGCAATGAGTTTTGAAGTTATGGCAAACCTGATTGGAACAGGGTTTACATATCTTTTCAGTGCACTTTGAGATATGTATAACACGTTATGATGGCACGGTAATTATGCTGCTTTACTGGACAAATGTCGCCATACATTGTCTTTGTTTTGTTTGCTGCACTGTAGTAAAATTACAGACCGAAGCTGAGGAAGTTTGTACATTATATGTAGAAGTTTTTGTTCTATACGAATGGAAGTGAGCAACAAACTTAACTGAGTGGCAGACTCATCATATGTTGCAAGATCTGACTGACTCAGTTCATTTCACTATCTGCCATTTTAGAAAGAAGAGCCCCCCCCCCCCCGAAAAAAATACAATTGCAATATTCAGGGCTTCCCTTCCTTGAAAACTTGATCGATTATAAATTGCCATACTCTATCCTTGCTTTAGCATAATGAAACTACACAGATGGTGACTTAAAATACGTCCAAACGACCTGTTTAATGTTTTCCCTAAAATTCAATCAAGAAAAGGCCATTTACATGGGAATAACCATATATCGCTGCTAACATTAGTATTAGAACGCTGTGTTGTTCCAAAGAGTACGTGTAAACTTTCAGACTACTTTTGCAGTGTGAAAAACGCTGTTATTAAATGCTTTATATAACGAAAAAAGTAAGTTAGTGATTAGTACCGTACCTTCTACTACTGCGTCAAAATATCATTTGATTTGGAGTGCAACTTCATGTACAGAAACTTTCACATAGAAAAGTCTTCAGCTTTTACAACGTTTCCATCTCATCGTTGCCAGAATCTTAATATTCACGCAAGTATCAGAGATATGACATAATGTACAGCTGGTACTCTTGTATATGGATCATATCATCTCCTTTAAGTCTAACAATTACATTAATGATAATGTTTTCTAAAAATTACACGATTAAATGACAAAATCTCTCCTTACCCTTGTCAGTATTATGTTTTTACATGGGCGAATATGAGTGAAGGGCTGGCGATATTGTTACATCACTAAGTAATAAACTGACAAAATCCTATATTGCTATAGACGAAAGTGGTTCTATAATTTGCACTGCAATATGAACGTGTAGGCAATCCAAAAAATCATTCATAAATTTAAGCAACATACAACTAACAACACACTATCTACAAACCATTTAACACCATCCATTTACTTACATGAAACCAAAATTAGAAGAAGTCACTTTCGTCTCATGTACAGGATTTTTCTGTCCAAAGTTGAGCTGTTTCTGCTTAATGAGACTTACATATTACCACAAAAATTTTGAGTGCGAAAAACGCAGCTTGTCTGTGGCAGACTCAAGCATCATTCTACCACAGTAATACATACAAAACGACCGTTAGAGGTGTAATCGAAAACTCTTTCCGATAAAGAAGACAACTGCAAAACATTAGTATTAAGTACATACTGTAGCCCACATAGCTTATTTATTATTATTTACAGCGCTTCCTGGACTGAATCACCATTTACCCTTGTCACTCCCGCCATTTTGAAAACTAACATGGCCGACCCTGTGATCAGATCAACAGCCGCTATTTTTCTTCTCAGTCGGGTTTGAGTGGATTTCAATGTCGAAGCAAATGCCTATTTGAGAAATATTTCCCTTAAGTACATATCCTAAAGGCATAGTAGTTTGACTGATAAACAACAAAACGAACAAGATTTTATAGAATATGTTTATTTTGCCGAAAAGATTATGATTAGAGAAGAAGTCTCGCTAGCGGGATACTGATACCACAAGTGCAACTGTGTACCTCAATATTTATTCAAAAACTTATCACGTAATCTTGGAACCTTGCAATGTATAATTTATCAATATCTACTGGTGTATTTGTCAATGCCTGTTCAGTCGGCAAATACATTTGTTAAACTGATTCTGTTATATATCTGATTCCCCTGTTTTTCACTTTTCTATTCCAGTCCCGTTAAGTATACATTATTGACGTTTGTTGAATACAGTAGGATTTAGCTTGTGTTGCTGTTATCACTAAGACAACTATTAGTAACCTGGAGCTCTTGAAAGGAAATCTTGAGTGATGTTGTATTGACAATTGATATAGAAAGTTCTTGATAAAGCACAATTTTCCCATTTGCTTTAGTATTGAGGTAATGCTTATTTCGAATCAAAAGTAACTCAGGAGGAATTTTCGTTAGTAGGTTTGACTTATAAACTTATCATGTTACTGACATGTTCTAAATTCTTTTCGAAGATGGAGAGATTGAATGAAACTTTATTTGTGTTTTGGTAATTGATGTTTCTTTTTTCTTTTCTTTTCTTTACAGTGAAGGAGAACGGAAAGCGAGAAGTACTCCAAAGGAAAGAAGACAACTCACAAGCATTGGAATAAAAGTTGAAAGAAAAGAGGAAAAATTTAGAAAACCGCACACTGAAGAGGAATTCACGAGTTGCCAAATGAAAAAAATACCAAAAAGAGACAGCAATTCTTCCACAGCAGACCTGGCCATGTGTGTTGAACTGAACCCGTGAACTTTAGTTGACACAAAAGATGTTTTTCGGCACAGGTGAAACGCTGGGAGGAATTATTCGTGTTATGCAACTGCTCTCTATACTTAACGATCACCAAATTTCTTTTCCGTCCCGTCGCACGAACAACACATGTCGTGTTGTCCGCAGTAAGGCTAGGGTAGAACCCACCCCATGTACCCAGCATACTTGTGGCCTTGCCAGACGTCTGTTAGGGGGAGGTTCGGGTTGAAACTTGGGTTAATAAGTCTCTGAGGTGTTATTTGAATTCCCCCTCTATTGGACGTCTGGATGAAACTATGTTACACACTTCAGAAAGGATTCTAAGTAGGCGAGTAGTGCTACAGCTATGAGTGTGTTATTTCAACTAGATATTTTATAGTCCATTCTTATTTCTCACTTTGAAAACTTGGGATCCACACATAATAAAGTGAATCAAATATATACACTGTATGTTTGATGTAAAAATAACGCACTGAAAGAAATGTATATCCATTTAAACTCAGTTTGTTACTTCGCGTTGATTTTTCTCTGTGTTACGTCATGTTGCATTTTGCGCCATCAAAAATCGTTTATTTGACTGGCGCAATATGGCGTTTGTCTGACGGTAGAATTTGTGCCGGTACACTACAGAAATGTGGTAGCCCGGGGATTAAAACTACCTGATAAGTCTGCTTACTATAGGCACAGCACTTGAAACACACGTCCACACAATGAGGCAGACACAAACACTTGAACTATCCTGATATATAGCTCCCCATGGATGTATTGCTTACGTCCAATTCTAGGTCTAATGTAGAGAGCTACACGCAATGTCCGCTGGGCGTCTAAGCAGGGAGAATTGAGGAATGGCGCGCCTCGTCCTGACGAAACACCGATTCATCAGGCTGGATTGATGGTTGACGTTGGTTCGTGTTCAGCTCGCGCTAATGCTACTGGTGGGGCCAGACGAAGTGGTGCCGCTGCCGCTGCGCAAATATTGTAAAACGTATTCTGAGAGGATATAGGACAAAGTCCGTCTGGTGCCTTTAAGCATAGTTCATGAATGTTGTCGCGGAACGAAAAAATGGGTCCATTTGAGCAGCGGAAATGGACGCAGTCTCGCCCGAGGACGTGAAACAGACACGGGTGAAAGATCACTTACCAGAAATGAAGTACAGAGCTGGAGAAGTGTAAGAAGAAAGACAGACGGCGCTGTCCTAAGCAATCCCCGCGCCGCGCCTCTTTCCCGCTCGTCTCACCGTCTGGACTGTGCAGCTATCGTCAAAAAGCCAGCGTTTTACTAGGGAAACAGCTGTAAATCAAACAGGTACAACAAAACATCATAAAAACCACCAGGGAACGGCAAGCAAAAGTTCCCAGACAAGCGTGAAAGGTTTTTATTCGATGCGATTTTTATTTCTCTCTCTGTGGATTTCGTGGCGACGCCTCCTGTCCTAAACTCTCGCCCCAGTTCGATGATATCAGAAAGCCCGGGGTGGTACCTGCGTACGGAATGGTACGGCGTCCCCTCCGTCTAATCCCACATCACTCTGTTTGAGGTAAAATGTAGGCAGTCATACTTTTACGACTTTTATGCATAACCTATGTTTATCGGTATGCAAATGAGCCCTTAAACTGGAACGAGACGGATTTATAGGCAGCGACAAAACTGGGACGCCGGTATAGTTTCCAAATGGCGAATGGGGCAAGTATTGACACCAGACGACCCAGCTTTTTTGTAGAAACTTTTAAGAAATACAAAGGGGTGTCTTAGAATTGAACCCACGCCTTTCAGAATCACACAAATACGCATATGACGTAAAGACGTCAACATTTTGAAATATTTTCCCACAGCTTGTTGCAAGAAAAAATTACGACGCCTTCCCCCTTTCCTTTTATAAATAGTGTTTTGTTGATTAGACCAAAGCCACAACGCTGGCCAAAATTTTTTTCGCCGTTCGGGGCATGGAAGCTTCACATTTAGCTTCTACAGTTCAGAATACATTCGTCTATATAACTGTATTTTCGATGTCTTATTTTGAAGCATCCGCCATTACGAAGATATACGTGTTACAAGATTGAAAAATTCGTCTTAATATAACACGATTAAATGCACTAGCCTTATAATAGTTTGAAAGGAATTAAACCTATCGTTCCCTTCTTTTCAAATGTCTCACATAATAGAAAGCGACATCGCACGAATGTTTCTTTTAAACCTGGTACAGTCGACCCCAGGTAGATGCTAGCGGCCTTTCCGTGTTAACGATTGCTTTAGTTCGGTCGATAGAATAGTTCAAGCTGGCCCAAATTGCTCTGCAAAGAGGGCAACAAGATAGCAGCACTTCTGTACAAAAATATATGTCCAATCATTGGCTATATTGTCTCATGTATTGCAGCGTATATTGGAGTAATGGTGGGTGCCATTAAGGCCAGACTGTATAGGAACATGGCTATAGCCTGTTATTCAAAATTGTGTAGGTATGTTCACTACATTTTCCACAATGGTTAGTTTCAAAATATATGCTGTTGCTTAATGCCAGTTCTATGTATTGTCAACCATTGAAAGGTGGCCCACGAAATTATATACACGAATATATAAAGTGTTACATTTTGCAGGAACTAAATTTTCATTATTTCTTGTAATAAGAGAGCGAAGTCAATTCTTTCATTTTGGGATCAGCTGGTCGATTTTTACACAGGTCTAATTACATTGTTTTAGTACCGGACTTACATCAACCTAATGTGTAATTTTTACTCGGAAGTGTCGATGTATCATGTACGATCTAAAGGTGTGAAGGTGTGATATGGCCATGTAGAGGGCCTGGAAAAGCCGGTGATAAATTCGTCACATTGAGTCTTGCGGGACACGTAAATCTAGTCAATTTTACGTCTTTTGATTGGTGTAGGAATGCGTGAACGAATGAAAATCAACACCTTGTTTGTTGTGACTTATGTTGTTTGCAACGGACTGAAATGAAGGTAATTAAATAAAGCACGTTTGTACATATGTATGAAGAGATGAGTACATATGTTTTGTGCTGTTGTGTACGATTTATTAGTCTAAATATGTATCCACTTTTATCGTTCTTAGTTTTACCATTATTGTCTATTGGGTGTGGTTGTTCAAGTTTCTAAAATCTGTTTGAATTAATCACTTTATTTGTAACTACAACAAAAATTTTGGTCTATACAAATTTTGAAAGAGTGGAAACTTGTTTACTTCAATACAAGAAAATACCGGTGTACTTTCTCGGTAGAAATCGAGAAATGAAAGAATTTCTGGTCTACTGCCAAATGTTGAAAACATTTTCAAGGGAGGAATGTTAATATGTTTATAACGAAAAGAAGCGAGCTGTCTTCTGCGGTCGACAGACAAGTGTAACATAGCCTACAGTCACGCTGTAGTTGGGCAATGGGCGATTTAATCGAGTGTAACCTGCAGTTGTGCAAAATCTCAATCAAGAAGTTACTACACTAATTGACATGAAAACAAAAACATGCTCAGACTATATATGTATTATACAACAAATATGCTTATTGAGACAAAGTACCTAAATGCATTAAAGTCAAAGTACCAAAATATGATCTTCTGGTCTTCATTTTCACAGCAACAATCGTAGCACACGATTGTACGTCCGTTTTGTTGAGGTACAAAAGAAGTCAATATGGTTGCTTTCTTCTCCAGAAAAATATGCCCTATTATACGCTACATCATCCCATTTACTGTAACGTGTATTAAAGTAATAGTCGACGTAATTAACAGAAGATTCTGTTGGAATAGATCTATAGTTTTCCGGGTAACGCTAAACTGTGTGGGTATGTTCACTAGAATTGCTCTTTCATTAGTTAGCTGCGCATCCGAATAACAAACAAATAAATCTAAATCAAATCAACGAAAACGTCATTTGAGATTTCCAAGAGTAAAGTAATAGTCATATAAGTAATAGAGATTAGTACATGATAGATAGAAGCGAAGGAACTAATTTTTCATCTTCTTATTCGACGCATGCTTTTAGGAAACCCTGAGAAGATTATATTCCCTGTTGTGGTTCATAAATTACCCTTTGGGAGTAGAGTCAAGATTACTGATACATCAAGTTCAAAAGTTCAAGGAAACCTTGGAAGGTAATGTATGTATATTTCTCGGAACTTAAGTTTCACGCTAAGCGAAGATTTCGTTTCTGCTGGAAAAGCTTTTCTCTGTGTAGGTCTGTGTTGACGTTATCTAGAGACGGCATAGAAATCAACAAATGTACCCTTATGCTCACTGGAACCTAATCCTCGATGTCCAACTGCAACAAAAACAGCTTTCCTAGATTCGAGCTCTCAACAATGTCAAGAAAAGTCCAGAAAAACAGTCTGAACTTGTGATATTTACTGTACACAGAGGCCGAACAGAAGTCTTCTCTCCGCTTTTGTAAAAGTACCACTTCTTGTTCTTCGCTTCTCCCCATTTTTCTACATGAACGCAGGAAATTAAGAAAACCCCATTTGAGCATAATTTCGTGCAGGCCAATAGGATGGCAATTAGAAAAGAAGTAATTGATAGTTAGTTGGAATTGGATAGCGACAGAGAGAATTCATTTCCTTGATAGGGTAGTCTTGTTTCAGGAATCAAATAGCATTCGTGCATACATGTAGAAGGAAAACTATTGACAGACTGCATAGGAATATGAAATTTATTTGCCGCGTGGTCGCATAGTTTTATGATTCCGCTTTGTACATTTTGTTGGAGTTGACATCATATGTTTGTACTAATATTAAACAGAAAGAACGCGAAGGAAGGTCCATAATGTTACCATTTATCTGGACTTGGGCATTATCCTAGACTTGAGCCACAGTTTTTGTCAATGATGTGTTCTAAACCGTTTTGCTACGCCTGCAGAAAAACAGCGCACTGTGTGTTTTGATGATAACATTGATGGCATGCATGCACGTCCACACGATTACTTCTGCTACGGGTTCAAGACGTTAGGGTTCTGGAGGGCACCACTCCTTCTGCGTAAATGTCTTCCTTCGACAGTTGAAATGGGGCAAAAGACATAAAGGCGTAGTATTTCTCCCTTTGGTTCGTGCGGTGTGTGCTTAAAGTGCGGATTTCTGGCAGTACGGTACAGCGGTTATCATGTTAAGACAGATACATTGGACATCTGACTTTTCAGACAACCTGAACTCTGTCAGAAACAACGAACTGAAAGATGACAAATTGATAGAGTGGAGCAGGGTTGAGCTTGGAACACATTTGTCAGCTTCAAAACTGATAGAGAAACGATGACCAAGAGCTTTGTATGAAAACTCTCTAACGAAAACCAACTTTAGAGACAAATACACACTTAGACCGGAATACACACTTATCATGTACAACTGTTGCCAATGTAGAACGCACACTAAAGTGAAATAAAGGCACCAACACTTTTTCACAAATGAAGAAAATGTGTCCGAGTCGTAGCTAGTCTGTATATTCATAACGAATTCTAGCCGCTTGCTCTTCAGCGCTGTTTGTCGACGCTACCCGTAAACAATAACGCAAGGAACACCCATGAAATGCGTACTAGCAGTCATTTAAGGTATACTGTGTTGAAAGGTTCCAGAAAGTTCGCCGCCAAATATGGCCAGGGTTATTTTGGTATTTAGTCTAAAGGAACGTCAGCCGTATGGCGGTGTCTCTGAGCATATGCTACTTTCCCAGTATTTCTTACAAATTTAGTCCAATCCTGCCCTAGCAATGGCTGCTTTGTTGCTATGGTATCGAAATATCCAGTGCCGCAGACGTTTGGCAGGGTTTTGGTGCATAGTTCTAGCAAATGGAGTTTATTCTCTGCGTATAAGTAAGACGGCAGTTGAGTCGGGAAAGACGTGACCGACAAAATGGCGCCGAACTCTGCGCTCCTACGATGGTATGTTCAGGCCCAGTAAAATGAACTCCCTGACAAGTCGCACGTGCAAATGGCAAACTTCTTAACCTCCAGCAAGAAAGGGAAGATTGTACATAGCATTCTGCACTTTATATCAATACAGTATCACATACTGTGTATGTAACACAATGTTTCATTTCGTTCCCAGATCCCGTCAAAATAATACTCTATAATCCAACGTCGCGATGCGGATCTGTTCATTCTCTGCTGGACATTTAGCATTTTTCGTTTTCCCCAGATACTTGAAATACAAAATCTACATTTAAGGTCTTCATTTGAAACTATCATTGTAAGTTGTCACAATTACTGTTGCCCTCAGTAACAAAACATGAATCCGGAATTTGTAACGGCGATCTGTACGTATACCTTTTTGGACAAACACTGCATACATAGTACAACACATCGTCCCACCGGGCTCCCAATTGGACAGATTTTGCCTATCCCTAGTTTCTAGAAATTTGTCAAAATAAAGAACCTCTGTAGGGTACCATACATTATAGGTGATCGTTGCCATAAACAAACCGGTAACGTTTAAAGCTGCAACTTTGAAGAGCAAAACCTATCTGTATGCAACACACAATTGCAACAACAGCCATAAGAAGTTGATACGGGAACAATCAGTAAAATTTTGATCAGCATACAGGTGAATGGCAGTTTTCAAAACATGCCAAGGAAGATTTAAAGAGTCTGCCAAACATAAGTTGTTAACCTTCAAAGTGGCAAAGTCCAAATATTTATACAAGTGAAGGACAGTTCCAGTTGTCTTCTGTCTGAAAACTTTGCGAAGGTTGATGAAGGTTAACGTCCACCCTTGCCCTCACAGATGGGCTCCATAGTTAACCATAATCCTCGATAAAATGCATTATCTAACCTAGTCACGGAAATGTAAGGTCTAACGAAATTCAGACCTAGGATAAACTGTTTATCTGGTAGGATACACGCTATGATGAATGCTGGTGGCTTTGGCTTGAAACTCAAGGGCAACAGATCATCATTAGCCGTCCCGAAAGCACGCTCCGAGGGTCAACTAGGTGTTGCCAACAACGTTCCTACAAGATACTTATAAACATGGATGATATTTTATGAGATATCTTGATTTAAAGAGTTCATTCTCGTTAATTGCGAAAGGTTGGAGAGACAGGAGTCTGGTCGGTGATTGGGTCGTCTGGGCTGGGGTAATTCAATCAACTGACACTGACCCATCTAACATTACATCTAATCATAAAATGGCCTGTCAAAAGGCTAGCATATGATTTATAGATACATAGATCATACGTGGTGGTATGTATGTACAAAATAAAGCCAAAGGTCAACAACTGTGGTCGTTTCTGTACTTTCCGCTTCCGCTGTGAACTCTGCTTCGGCCATCTTAGTCTTCACCCCGTTTGATAGGGTACACCGTACGTACTGCCACCTTTCAAGGTCAATGCAAATGAAAACACTTAACGTATTCTCATATCACTGTTCTGTTAGAACGTATGCTTTTCTTAGGTTGTAATCTGACCTAGGAACTTACATGGGAATTGATTTCGCAATAGCTTTTGATGACGGGATTAAAAATGGTCTCGGCTTGGCATCACTTTATGGTTCTGCCGACTATATTTGGAGTTCTAAAACAACGACTTTCAGTATGGGATGCCCTGGGAGTGTCGACATTCCCTGTTAGAAGACGGTCATAATAAGAGCCATAAGCATCTCGCAAATATGAAAATATGTGATGTCTATAACCCGTGTTAAAAGTGTTGACCCCTATTCATGTTTGTTGATAACTTTCCTACAGCAGATATCTGGCTGACCAACCAATGGTACACACGCCTGGAACTTTGATTGACGTAAGGCAAGAACGACCGATTGTGCATTATGGTGATGTATGCGACAGCATGAAATTAGTTCGCAAATTTCGCGCTCACAACGATAAATTTTATTATAAGAAATCTCACCTTTATTGATCCAAATGAAGAGAAAAATGCGAATTTGAAGAACCGGTAATTGAAGACTTTGACCCGAAAAATGAACCAATTATTTGAATAATAGCTTTGGACTAAAAGTCACTCATACAATACTAATAAGGCAAGGTAACCCTAAAGTTCTATTAGTCCTATTACTTGATCCTTGCACTCTTTGGCCTTTTCTAATAACATCCTTCATACATCCGTCAGGTGCCTTCGTATTTCCTCAAAAGTTTGACGCACACTATCTTCTCTTCTAAGACAGAAGTTCCCCTAGTTAGCAAACATACAATCCTGGGAAGCAATAGCCTTCCCCTTGACGATTTCCCAAAGGCATACGTTATCTCGTACATCCGAAGGCACATCCAGCACTGATTGCAACGTACACCTTTCAATCACCGAGAGCCACAGGGTCGCATCTTCCTGGCAATCAGAGGCAGAACGGACGTAAACCCTCATTTTGGTGCCCAAGAACTTTAAGTTTTTAACTCTGCGTTCTTGGACGAGATAGCTTACACCGCTTACAGTTAAAGGCACAAGGCATAACATAAGTTGAGTAGATAAACGTCAAAGTTGCTAGAATATTGAGGTCAGGATAAGCCGGGGTTTGGGGTTCAATTACCTCACTGCCGTGTTCAATGGACGAGAATCTGGTCCTTCTGGCCTCTCTCCATGGCTTTGGATCAAAGGAATTACTTGGGGATTGAGAAGATTTGGAATAATTTATTTCTAATCGCAGCAAAGCATCATCCTGGCGGAAACACTTTGATTTTTCGATGATGCGGATACATTGTCGGTTCTAGCATCTGGGCCTCCAAGGAATCGTTTTCTGAGAGTTCAAAAAGGCAAAGGGGCCATTAAGGGTTAGCGTAGCTCCAGCTGGCCACGCCAAGAAAATATCAAAGGTTCACACAGAAAGTGTCGCTATAATACCTGAACTTTTAGAACAAATGAACACGAACAATGTTTCCTACATTCTATCTATGTACAGGCTGATACTTGAAGCAATTTTACCAAAATAATCCTTCATTTTGTCTTAAGGGCAGTGCTACATATCAGGCCCATCAATAACAGACAATTCTCATGGGAAAAAAAGAAAGGAGTTTAGTATTTTCGAACATAAGCTCTCACCTCTTTTTCGTTCCTCTTCTTCCAGATCTCACGTCTATCTTTAAACCTAGCTCGTATCTGCCACTGTTTTTGTCTTGTAAAATTGATTTACCGCGGTATCGTTACATACCCACTCATCGTTTTAAAGTGGCGCAGTTAAAGTTTTCAGAACACACAAACCGAATTTTTGCAACGTTCTATCTCTAAAGCAGTGTCTGAAATTTGCATAACTCGTATGTTGTATTTTGTGTAATTTCCGTGCATTTGTTGTGTTTGGGGAAAAGTCAATGTCAGCATCTACATTCAGGGTGTTGCAACTGTCATACGATCGATTTTTCTCTCATCCAATGAGGAGATGTTTAACAACTTCCCTCTGTGTGCTGTTAAACTACAAATGTGCTATCTTATTTGCAACCCTTGACCTCATTCTGATATACCGTCTGTGACCCACAGTGACCTCTTGTCCATTTCTGGACTCGTGTAAAACTGCGACTAAATGTCAAAATTGACGTGCCACTTTTATCACGTCCTATGAGCCATTTGATGTTGCTGTGTTGTTCGTAGAACACGACAGAGATAGAAACGAAATACTGATACAGTTTTAATGAAATAATATAACAGGGTTTTGTCTCATTTTGGCATATTTTGTATGCTGTTGTGGATAAGTATGATAAGCGATGTTTGAAGATATATTTGTTATGGTTTGTTTAGCTTCAGACTTGTATTAAATTGCTGATCGCCAAGAGGCGCGTCAGATCTCTCCAACAGGTTTTGTTGTTCTAAAAGTTGTTGTTGTTGTAAGCTACAACAAAACATGCCGACGTAGATTGGAGAGAGGTTGACCTGAACGTTGCCCACTGTGCTGCCGTAGACCTGTCGTGCGACGTGTATGACGCCCCCATGAGTCAGAGCCAGGTTTGTGCCTCGAGCTACAAGACTTCACAACTTGCAGAACACCCGCGGAATTCCGACAGGTGCGCTTCATGGAAATTTCCTCTGCAACCTCCCTCGACAGGAACTGGGACTGGAATTCTTCCGATTTTTTTTCCAAACTGATAAATCTTCATAATAAAGATGATTGGAAGCAGATGGCGGTCGGAAAAGGTAAAACATTAGTTCGGCATGAATTTGCGTTGAATATTTTTGAGGACTGAAATCCATTGTTGTCTCAAGTTTGGATTTTACCTATTGTATAACAGGAAATTGTACCAATCACATTCTACCAACTAATTCGATCTAATAGTGTGATAAACAATGGTTACAAGTCGTATTCTACCACAGAAATTCTGAATGAAGGATTTCGTAGTAGCATTGTCAGATGCCAGTGTAAAGCTGTGAAGTAATTTTTTCTTGGTGTTATTTAAAGTTTTTTCGTTGTATTAGTAGAAAATGTCAAAGTCTGTGTACAGAAAACAAAGTTAAAACTAGGTTTGTTGGAAATTTATATGTGAGCAACGCTTTTCTGTATCACCTACCTTATATCATGCAAAGAAATCTGAACTACTTTCTATTTTCGTCCTCAATAGTACATCACGACCACTACAGAGAGTTCACGGGTTTGTCTCTGTATGTATGTTTGTGGACCGGTAAAACCACCTTTCAGCGTAACACCAGCTTCACAGGCAAGCAGTGGCCAACCTGACACACCCAGTCTTAACACCACGCATTGTTACAAGACACCTACTTGTGCAAACCACATACCATTTTCTCTCGACCGTCACCCGTTCAATTGTTATAGGACTGTGCTACGTGTAACATATTTTCCACTTTTTCTGCAACTATTTCTGTGTCTGCCTCTATGTTCCACTACTCGCGACTCCCATACATACACCACATAGAGTAAGTTGTGGCCTTTCAATAAATTCCATCGAAGTCCAGA
>LZCU01010385.1:0-11946 GCA_001663935.1 Asymmetron lucayanum | reverse complement strand
CAATAAGCGCTGATTTAATCAGGCTAGCTATAGTTATGGAGCAAAGTTATTTCGGCTTTAATGGGTTATATAGTTAGCTATTTAGTTAGTCAAGTAAATTACTAGATATCAGTTACAATAACTGTTGTGCCAGAAATGTGGGGTTCTTGCGTGGAAACGGCACTCATACATACATACTATGTGAATGAGAAAACCAGCGACAAAACACCAATTAGGTTACAACTGCGCGCTGGTTTTGAACTTCTGAAACCACATCAATGACAACCTATAGCCTTTCTGGTTAACTCACCAGAAAATCTACGTCCTTGATTCTTTTTTACTAATGGCATAGTGCTAAAAGGCTGAAGAATATAATACAAATACACATGCCAACTATTGCAAATACATATGCCAACATGATTTGTAATAATTCAGAATTATATGTATCCCCATGGTTGATTTGGAACTTCTAGTACTAAACTGTCTAAAGGAAACGTTTAATGAATGTTTCTAACATCAGTGCGTCATAAGTTCTGTTTTTTATTCATGGTTAGTTATTTTCTAAATATCTGTAAGGTATTCAAAAAAATGTCTAGATACACAATTTCTGAGCAAAATTCTTTCTCGGTATATCCTCAAAAATCAGCGCTAAATTGTTTTCTTTAAATACGAAAAAATGCTACGTGTTTCGTGCAGCACACATGAAGAAACAAACTCGCCTTTGGCCAGGAGAAATGTAAGTTCTGGTGACGACGTCTGGCTTGCACAGGTTTATTCTGTTACCATGACTACAGTACCTTAGTCACGGGATGTTAGTAAGAAACAAAGCTCTGTCTCCACAACAGTTTTTCACCTTTCATTTCAAGATAGTTGAAAAGAGTATTTCAAGATAGTTGAAAAGAGTCCTTCATATGTCTCAAGTAAATGGCCTTGCCGTTGCGAGATATTATGTTCACAACGGCCGGTTCGAAATAACAGGATAAGGAATGGTTTACGGTGCAGCATTCTTGCTATCTTTTGTTGCCTAATTTGGTCTGGGTCATATTTTCGTCATTTAGCTCTTGTAAGAAATATTCTTCGTAAAGCCAGGGTCCTTAAATTTGTTTAAGAAAACAGGCGTAATGTGAGTCTAGTGTCCAGCCATAATTGCTGTACATCAAATCGTTCTTGGCAAACTGTGCTACGGTATAAGAAACAAAAGCGGCCAAGAGACAAATTAAGTGTCTGCCGTAAATTCGCCGACCTATAGAAGGACGCTTTGTTCCCGAACTTAGCAGAAGTCTGATGTCTGTTTTGGTTATTAATAAGACAGGGACTATGGCGGGTATAAGATAAAGAGAAAACTGGTATAGTCTTTCTCAAGTAATAAAAAAAAACAATGCGAAATTGATAAGATGTTAACAAACTGGGCAGGGTAAAGAAGAGTCTACATATTTATCTAGCCATTACAATTGCGTCATCATGTTGGCACTTTACTTAACCACACATTTTTTCTTCATTTTTATAACCTCTTTGAACTGAAGTGAAACCACTGAACGACAAAGCAATCTAAAAAAAAACTTTATGGAGGCAAAAAAGTTTTCAACGTCATTTGTGTCGTTTGCTTTAAAACATACACTAACATCGTCGGTCATAACTGCAGTTACAAAGTTAAGGCCCAAGCTAAATTTGAAAATATAGATCGCTCTGAAGTCGCCGTTAAGGAAAGGGGGCCTTACTGATTACATAGACCAAATGTTGTCTATCATTGGAATTCATAACGCATTTTGAGCCATTCGTGTAACCTGATGGTAAAGTTTGCGGTACTTACCACGCAGGGTGCCGCCGGGCTGGTAGGTGCGACTAGCCGGCATGATGGTGAAGGGACTAGCGGAGGTGCTCTCCGTGATGTTCACGTGCTGGGGCGTCAGGCTCTGGCAGGCGGAGGTCGGCGCACCGTTAGTCCGAGCCACGCTCTGCTGCAAGAAACAAGCCGAAAAATAGAAGAGAAAAACGAGCATCCAAAGACGGGTCATCTTCTCTTGAGTTATGTGACAGTAGCCACTGGGAACTGTCAACGGTGTTGGTCGCAATGGATTATGTCAAGTTTGCAAGATTGTTGGCTATTAAAAGCCCGCTGTTGAGAAAAGGAAGAATCCAAAGTAACAAGAACTAATAATAAAGGGATGGAAAAAATCTTTATAATTTTATCTTATGAAAGATGACTTTAATAAACGTTACATTTGATGTCCTTGAGAAAAATCATGACTGGATTATTTTATTATTTTCCATTTACATGTTTACCGCAGAAAAAAACTGGATGTCTTGGTCTTTGAGCACACGTGTGGTATAGTCCACTTTTCCACGCCTAAGCCAAGTCCATTGCACGTCCTTGCACCGTTACACCACTTAAACTCACAAGGAAGACGTCATTGCTAGAGCTGCATTTTACAGCTGTTGAAATACCATTGAAATCACCAAGACCATCCAGAGGCGAAGACTGGTCCTTGCTGGCCATGTAGCACGTAACGAGGAGATGGCCGCCAAAGTTCTCCTCTGGCAACCTGACGAGAAAAGGAGAAGAGGACGACCGAACTTGACACTGAAGAAATTATTGGAGGATGAGGTCGGTCTGAAAGACCGCAACTTGCTAGCCGCCATGCAGGACAGAGATGGATGAAAGAGCATCTTACATGGCACCTCGTAATGAGGATGAACTGAACTGAACTGAAATACCATAAATGTTCACACAGTAGATGGAGAAACACAGAGAAGAGAGATATAGGGGGAGAAGTAAATACTTAATTCTTGTGAATCGACCAGTTCTGTCTACAACATCCCACATCAACATAATACAGTGGGAAGCAGGGAGAGGCAAGGGTGTTAGCAGTGGTACTGATGACGTATAGATGGTAAAAGTAACAGAAGACGTCACTGAAATGGAATCAGCAAAGTAGACATGAAAGTTGATTATCATGATGAATGTTTTTTTAATGATGAGTTTGCTTATGAGCTTTTTTTTTTTAAGAAAGGCATTTATGTATAGCCGACCTACCGTTTCAATATGACATATATTATTGGCATGTTACTGTAGGACATCTTGTGATAACAAAAATAGTTTGACTTTTCTGGGACTGTGTCTCGTTTTCCTTTGCATTGTCAATGCACGTTCAAAGCAGTCCGGGTATTTTCTATTTTAAAACGTTGATTCTCGAACAATAAGTCTAATCGTGACCCTTACCTAACTCACTGAGCCACAGGTGCTAATAAGCACGGTACATGTTTTCAATGTACAGTACTTAATAATGAGTTTGACTGGAATATCACACTCCATTTATCACTATCTTTTTTAATGGAACAAGAACAGGACGAGTACAAGTATATGAGTGGTAGGATATATTGCCTAGACGACAGACTATAGGTATATCAAGATCCGACCCAGTATCGGGTTGAGGACTGTACTTATTAACCTTCTGACTTAATTCGTTTGAAAATTAGTTCTCTGCATTGTATGTTAGTTCCAGTAAGTTCGCTGCAGCAAAGAAGAATAGGTTTAACTAAGCAATTGAATAGTTGGATTGCTAGGGAAATTGATGGATTGTAAGTGGTAAGGCATATTTTAAATTTTTTCAATTAATGGAGTGCATTTTTCATGATGCTCTACCATTTACTAATCATCAGTTCAACACTACTGATTGTTTGTTAAAATGCAAATATCAAAATACGTAGTATTTGCTGGGATTTTAACCAATCATAGTTTACGCCAGCTTTGTCCATATCCTTTCCCCCCATCCCAATAAAATCATACAGGCCTTGTTTAGATATAAAGCTTTTGAAAACAGGTATGATACAAATACTAGACAGTATTTCCTTCTGTACCCCCATTTAAATCAAAACAAAAACTGTCTTGTCGGATTCATTCCAATGTCTCTGCCAACATGCTCACTTTAAATTTGTGTGCGTACCGATACAACAAGGTCGCTCCACGAAAATTCCACCTTTGAACTGCCGCGGCTCACCTGTCAGGTCATGACCTCAATACAGCGGAAGGACCGAACCAAGGAGTTTACATGGGGGGTTCACTTGCATAAATGTTCTGGACAAACACATTGTTTTAAGGAATGTGACAATGAAGTACAATAACGTCCTTTGTGAGCAAAGTCTATGTAACAGATTGCCTGGACCTGTATTCAAACAATCTGGATTTGTAGTTTAAAAGACGGTAACATTACATTCAAAATATCAGGCCTTCCCCTTCAATAGAATGGTACGTTACGGACAGAGGGACTTCCTGACAGTAGCGGGACAGGTGCACCCGCCATATAACAGAGGAAGGTGTAAAAATGGCGAACGTTTCTCGTCACGATTTGTTCTTGCGGATCTCCCAGAATCTTGTCGACAGTGAACGCCAGGATCTTGTCAACTATGTGAGCGGTAAACAACTTTTACCAGCGAGAGATCTCCAACATATGGACCCACAGCAAATCTTTATTAAACTAGAACAAAACGGGAGGTTGAGAGCGGGAGACCTTTCACTTCTGGAAGACCTCATGACAAAGATTGGTAGAGTTGATATCGCAGAGGAGGCGACTCAGATTGCTGAAGAAGAGAGGAAAGGTGGGCAGATCCTTATTAATAAGCTCGCACCCTCATGTCGCATTTGTATGTAGGAGACATCGGGGGGAAATATGTGCTTCATTAGTCTTCATTTCTACCTGTACCATAGCTACAGAATAGTTAGGCCGACATTTATACTTGTCTGTCCGTGTGTTTTCTCTGCTCACCGCTTTGTTCAAGACCAAACGGGTTTCCGTTACTACTAGTATAAAGACGTCGACGACACTATTTTCACGTCTGACGTTTGCCGGTTAAGCTAGGCATTCTGAATAACCATGGCTACATGCCTGGACCAAAATTTCATGTAATGATGATTCATATTAATTGGACTTGGTACTTCATCGTTCACTTGTATTAAAACCTAGACTAGTATAAGGCAAGGTGGATGAGTGAGTGAGTAATATGGCAATGTCAATGTGTGTCTATTTTTCAAAACACAGGGAGTTCAATGACCTCTTTAGGACAGGTTCAATTTACATGTACAATATAAACAAGCTAGACGCACCCAGTCTCCAACATGTTTACATTATAGCTGAACTACTTTTTTAATGAAGTACGATTTGTCGTTAAGCTGCAAACTTGCAGGATAACGAGGTGTTCATGTTGAGATCATCTGACCAGGAGTCCCCTGACGTACATACAACGCGACCAAAAGCGCCACAGCCCTCCCGTCGTGCCACGGTTGGAACAAGTGCGTACTTACAAATATTACCTTCGATAGAAGGTATACCTGTTATGTTTTCGCTCGTGTGTGTCCCTGTGTTTGTTACGGGACAAGATAACACAAGAGCATTACTAAACGTAAATTATGCAAATAGGGGAATAATGTGTATGATAAATTACAAAATGCTGTCATACCTTGGTGATAATGATGAGGACCGCATATTATGTTGCACGTCACTGGGGGTAAACATTCAGACGTGCTAATTAGTAGTTGGTTTGCCTGATTTATACTATTGGTACAATTATCTGACGAAGGTATTAGGTTCTGAAAATCTAG
Source organism: Asymmetron lucayanum (assembly GCA_001663935.1). Classification (NCBI taxonomy): domain Eukaryota; kingdom Metazoa; phylum Chordata; class Leptocardii; order Amphioxiformes; family Branchiostomatidae; genus Asymmetron; species Asymmetron lucayanum. Next base: position 6,371 of record LZCU01010385.1, on the reverse strand, counting down.
TTGATTGAACAAAAGCCGCAGAGTCAAACAAATGCTTTCTTTTTAAAAAATGTTCTTATATTTCAAACGAAACTCAAAAGATGGGGGCTAACTATCTAGTTGGAAAAAAACTCAGTACCACAATACCGTAAGAGATACAACATCTTAGTTGCGCTACAAAAGGCAAATGTACGGTGTACCTATCTAATTTCTTAATGTCTGTGTACATATTTCAAATGTTTTCAGGCAGAACTAGATGGCGACAACATTCTTCTCAACGAAAGTCAGGAACAAAAAACAGCACAACAACCCCTCTCGCGGGGAGTGATCGAGGCATAGCAGCCTTGAACGCTGGTGAGGTCGTGTAGAATATATTGGATAAACATGTCAGAAATGGTCTGTATGTTACTAAATAGGCGGTAATGTTTTGGTTACAAAAAGCAATGGTTGAGAAAGACGACTTTCTGGCCAGGGAGGAAGTGATAATACCGTAGCCCTATTGGTATTTTCTATCTACAAGGGTATTGTTGTGTACATCTTTGAAGGAGGAAAACTCTAGAAGAAATTACCAGATTTTGGTCTCACGGTTAACGGATATTGATGTTGCTCATAGGGGGAGAGACAGCAAAGTAATATATTTGATTCTCTTTTTTCTTGTTCTCCTTCGTCTTGCGTTGTGTTGAGACAATCGTCTCCGACTCGAAACACTTTCAGTTTAGGCCAAATGGCATGAAATTCGGGTAGGTTACCAACTGAAGTCCAGCATTTTTTTCGTTTTTCTTTCTCCTTATCTTTGAAGGATTTTTGTAGGTTTTAAGGAGGGTAACAGGAAAAATGTATACTGTCGGCTTCTGTGCAATTTTGTATTTGGAATCCGAACTGATGCTTGATGATATATGCTGCCTTTAAATTAATCTCTCTTACAGGAGAGCCCCCGCGTCTTCCTATTGTGGTGGAGATACTTGCACAAGTGAGAACCAGTGTCGAAACACCGGAGGAAATGCTACGCTATGCTTCTGCAAAAGCAACACTTGTCAAATGTGACATCACTAATGATGAAACACTTTCTCTGCCAAGACAAACACGACCAAATATCAAAACCGTCAACGATCTACTAACAATTAAAAAAGCCATTAAGAAACTTGAGAAAATCAGAGGCATCAATGTCGTTCACACAGCTTTTGGCAGCCTTATCTTCTACTTACAATGTACAGACTTGGATGGACTTGGTGAACTCTGGTTCATGTGCAAACGTGGAGAACTTGACAGCCTCATGTACAGTAGTTTGATAAGTGAGGAAACTACACAGCAACTCGGTGCAGACAGCATCTCTGTGAAGGCCAGCATCAGCGTGGAAGACTTTGGAAAGGCCTTGTACTACCTTCATGCCACATCTGCTGGAAACGGTATGTTCATGAATTATGAAACATAACTGATCTTTTAAGACTCTTTATAGTACATGTATGTATACATAACAAGGCATTACATTGGACGAGAGCCAGGCGTTTGGTTTAACGTCAATACCTATAATACAGGTTACGTTGGAAGAATCCATTTTGGCCGTGGGTTCTTCGGCCGCCAGACCAGCATCTTGCGAGATGGAAGAATGCCTTGGTGACCGCCGTGACTTTTAATTGGTAGATAGTTATCGGGGCAGAGAGTCAGTGGTGTAGATTTCGACCCCTTAGCAGCTTGTTCTGGAATTGCAGATATGTTTTGGTTACTAACTTTAATATGGCGTAACTCAAGATGGTACGAACGGACTGTTATGATCACTGACATGTAGATAGCTTAGATAACGATGAAAACAGCCAAAAGGCATTACGTTGTTGAAGCTCAAATTTACATTAGTTATGAGGAATTTGCTTATTTCCTTTTGGCTTTTTATTTCTCCTGATGTGGACATGCTATTGTCGTCATTTTGGGGTGCGTGGGGGTAGATCTTCGGACAAAGAGTAAGAGATGTAGTTGTGGGTCTCCGATCAGCTTTCCCTAGGACAGCACAGGACAACGTATGTACAGAATGAAACTGGGGTCCACAGCGCCAAAACTCTACCTCAGTTTGCAAAAATTATAGAAATTTCCTATCCTTGAAACATGTAATCCTGAATTATGCAATTATCGTACCATTTATATCGCAATGAGACAATTATTGTTAAACGAAGGTATGAGGTCGTATAACTCTAGTTACTACATGTTTTCTTCAGTCAATAAGAATGGTTTATACCTTTAAAAGCTAATTGATACGAGCTTCATACTCATGCCTTAGGAAGCTTAGGTGAAGGTGAACATAACTATCATAATGGGACACGAGTGCTACGGGTTGCAACTCAATTATCAACTCAAAATAAAATTAAAAACGTCATTATGGCAATTTTGTTCTGAATTATCGATCTTGTTTGCTTTTTCAGGGCTCGTACGATCACCATCCCTCGAAAGCGTGCTGTCTAGAATGAAACCAGACACATCATCCCATAGAAATTACAGAATATCTGTTGACGTATTAGACTTGGCTGTGACTAACTATGATAAGGCATTAAACAGTTGTGAGTCTTTCGTGACAACACTTCTGCATCAAAGTGTTAGGGAAAGACGACAGCTGACAGCTAAGCTTGAAATAGCCAATCGGCGCGCAAGAGAACATTCTGATGAATGCTACAGTCTTAAAATGCAAGTGAGACAATTACTAGACGAGAAGGAAACGTTGCAAGATCAACTTGTGAAAACCAAAGAGCAGATAACAGGGGAACTGACAGAAAAACAGGCACACATTAAGTGTCTGGAGAGTGAGAAGATTGACATGCAAGCAAAGACTGATGTACTTGAAGCAAGAATTTCAAAGCTTGAGACCAGGTTGGCCATTACCGAATACACAAAGAAACCAACAGGTAAGAACATAAGTATATTTTCAACAGTAGCTTGGATCTATTCATTGAAATACAAGAATCCCAGTGATCAAAGTGAGGCATCGAAGGGATTGTAAAACAATGAAAGAGCTAACCAAACTGTCACTGCTTTTGACACATAACATAAAAGTTTATATCTGTATGAAATGAGCTACCAGAGCAAACACTCGCAACCTTTGGCGTACAAGTGTTTGCCTCACAACGGGGGGACCGGGGGTTCTATTCCCAGCGGGGTTATACTCTTTGAAATCATCAGCTTGACTTTCGTCTGCTTTAGCACTCAGTATAAGAGAAAAAGTATGGACATTTCATACACTCCACTACCAGTAGACCAGGGCTATTGAAATGGATATTGACACAGCCTGATACACCCAATGGTGTGGGAAGAACTTTTTGGGATGGAATGTACACATTATGAATACTACCTCCAAATGTTGTTCAAAGCCATCTCACATGTATATCCCATGACTTGCATGCATGTGCTAGTGCATACTCCATGGAGCGTTTGGTGAAATTACTGAAGTTTCCACCACTGAACATTACAGTCATGAGCAACAATAAACCGAGCATCGGTGTAGTATGTTGCAAAGACTTTGCTGCCGCAACGTTAGAACTAAACCACCATTTACCACTGCCTTACAACATTATCTACTTTAATTGCAAACAAGGGAGCGCAATGTTCTGTAAAAAGGCATTCTAGAAGTAACACATTTTCTATTGCACTTTTCTGAGTTGCATTGTGGTCGTCGATGAGTGGCAGTATTTATGTTCGGCTCACCAATTTTATTCTATGGCACAGGAGGAAGTCTTGATGATGATCAGAATGTAATGCACCCGACTGAACAGGCGTCTCAGACAAGTGCTGCGCACAGCGAATCCCTTTCTCCGTCGCAGATATTTCTGCGACAGCAGGAGGAATTGAGGCCGACCGGCCATTCCCCTGTCAGACTGCCTCTAGATTTACGTAATCAAATATGTGTGCTTCTTGACGTGGAGACTCCCGACGGCAAGGACTGGAGAATGTTTGCCGTCGAACTTGGGATGGATGTCAGTACTTTCAACTGGCTAAAGCGATGCAAAAGGTGATTAGGTGACTTTGACATTATGAAAGTGATTCTGTTCTTTATGTCAGGCATATACAAAAGAAAAGTGGGATTATCATGATACCTCTTCCGAATTGCGTCTCCCACATGCCTTCTGTGTATATTGATACAACTATATAACACAATAACATGTCAAAGAAGTCTTGTTTCTTGTCTCCCCAGTCATCACAGATTACCAAGCAAAAGTGTCTGCCTTCAGAAAAACCGTCATTTCTTTTGTATTCCAGCCCAACAAGTAGGCTTTTGGAATTCTGGGAATCGCAAAACGTTGACGGAGACATCGTGGCACTGCGACAGCTGTCCAACCTCTTTAAGGAGATGGAGCGTCTTGATGTTCAGGACCTGATTGAATTTGTGTCATCTATCGAGTCCAAAAACAGCAGTGACGAAAAAAGCGGGCACGAAGCGAGTCACAATAGAGGTAATTTAGCTTCCGAACCGGTCAGAGCGATATCGGCATCTCTGATTCATGTTCTCATACCTTCTTGCTTTCGGAAAATCACAGCTTGAAGCTTGTGGCAGGTTTTGAGCAGATGGCGAGAAAGAGTCTAAACCGACAATTAATAATTGACTGGTGCATGTGCTTGTACTTGAAATGATAAATTTTCCACCGCTGAAAAGTCATCAGCAAAAATAATCGTACCATAGGTATAGTCTGTTGCAAAGAATGTTATAAGACGTTGTCCCAGTATCAGACACCATTTACCACTGCCTTAAGCTTACAACAGTATCTAGTTTTAATTTCAAACAAGGATGCGCAATGTTTTGTAAAAAGACATGCACATTGACTATTGTATTTTTTCTGAGTTGCATTATAGCCGTCGATGAATGTCTGTATCTATGTTCGGCTCACCCATTTTATTTTATGGCACAGGAGAAAATCTTGATGATAATCAGGATACACTGCAATCAACTAAACCGACGTCTCAGACAAGTGCTGCGCACAGCGAATCCCTTTCTCCGTCGCAGATATTTCTGCGACAGCAGGAGGAATTGAGGCCGACCGGCCATTCCCGACTGCCTCTAGATTTACGTAATCAGATATGTGTGCGCCTTGACGTGGAGAATTTCGAATGCATGGACTGGAGAATGTTCGCCGACGAACTTGGAATGGATATGAGAATTATCGACTGGCTAAAGAGATTTAAAAGGTGATTAAGTGACTTTGACATTTGAAAATGACATTTGCCTACACTTTTATGTCAGGTATATACAAACGAAAAGTGGTATGGCGTTATCATGATACCTCTTCCAAATTTGCGTGTCCCACTTGCGTTCTATGTATACTGATACAGCTATATAACACAATAGCATGTCAAAGTAATCTTGTTTCTTATGTCTTGTCTGGGCAGCCATCGCAGATTTCTTTGGAAGATAGAAATGTCCGCCTTTGCAAAACCCGTCATTTTTGTATTCCAGCCCAACAAGTAAGCTTTTGGACTTCTGGGAATCACAAAACATTGCCGGAAACACGGTGGCACTACGACAACTGTCAAACCTCTTTAAGGAGATTGGACGTCTTGACGTTCAACACCTGATTGAGGAATTTGTGTCATCTATCGAGTCCAAAGACAGCAGTGATGAAGATAGCGGTCACGAAGCGAGTCACAATAAAGGTAATTTAGCTTCAACCAGTCAGAGCGATATCGGCATTTCTTATTCATTTTCTCATACCTTCTTACCTTTAGGCAAATTATAGCTTGAAGCTATTGGTAGGTTTTGAGTAGACAGTGAGGCAGGGAGTCTAAACCTAGAATTAATAATTTCGGAGACTGAGTCTGTCCAGTGAACCTATCATTTCAATTACATTAGAAGCAGCCTATTTGCCAGTACGACGGAAGCCGCTCGTTGTGAAGACAGTGCTTCTTTATTTTGCTTTTCTATAGAAGCTACTGAAGAAGGTCCCGCAGTCAAAACTGCATTGCAGAGCTTTCCCAACATCGATAACACGACCGAAGACACAGAAAGGAACCTGATAACACCAGCGGAAGACAAGCGGCTTATGGAAGAACAGAGAAAGGTTTGGAATTTTGTTAATCATGTTCATAGAGGAACAAAAGTCGCTAGTGGTGCTCAATAAGATATCCTGATGATTTGTAACTACATGTAATTGTAAGTTAATTTGTAACTGAAAGGTATGTTTGTGTGTGTGTGTGTGTGTGTGTGCGCGCGCGTGTGTATGTACGTGCGTGCGCGTGTGTGTTTGTGTGTGTGCGTGCGTGTGAGGAATTAAAAGCATAATCTAATTTGATGGAATGCTACATTGGGGTGACATACTGCACATAACTCATTGTGATTCATTAAGTGCTTTTCGTGGAAAGTTGGCCATTTCATTTCATTTAAATCCGGTTTGCATATCTACAGGGTGTCCCAAAAAAGTACC
>LZCU01009695.1:0-10239 GCA_001663935.1 Asymmetron lucayanum | reverse complement strand
TCCGGGAAAACCTGGGTCTCAGGGGCCACCGGGAAAAAGGGTAGTTGATCCCAAGCTTAAGGGTCCCCCTGGGCCCCCCGGGTCTTCGGGTCCCCGTGGGCCTAAAGGAGAAAAGGGTAGTAAGGGGCTAAAGGGACCAAACGGAAGGGATGGCCAGAAGGGCCCTCCCGGTACTGCGGGGCCACCCGGTCCTCAGGGGGTTCCTGGCCCTAAAGGGCCTCCAGGACACAAACGCGGAGGGGGGAAGAGAAGAAAGCATGGCCATGGGGGAGGCCATAGAGGGGGGTGGCTAAAAATGTAAGAGCGTCTTGTAGAGGAGGCGTAGAAATCTAATCTAAAAGCTGATGTTTGGGCGGGCGACGTTTATATTTCCTACTGCCCCCCCCCTTTTTAATGACATCGACAAGAATTACTCTCCAAGCAGAGGTTAGAGTGTGGGTTGATTTGGAGTTGGGGACAATTTAGGTACGCAAAAAAGCTGACAAAATAGAATGCCTAACAAAACACCGACAAATGTCCCCAACTCCAACACAACACACACTCTAACATCTGCTTGGAGAGTACACAAGAGTTAGGAAGTCATTGGAACCTTAACATTTCCTCCCAACATTTGCTTGGCGATGAAATGCTACCCAATACGTAACAGCAGTAGTATCCCAACGAGAACGGGTGGCCTACCGCATATACTATAGTGCAGGAATGTGTGGACAAAATGTACTGCAACCATTAGGCAGGAAGGAACTATCTGGCAAAGAGGAAGTTGTAGTGGAAATGTATACCACTCCTGTTTAGCTTACTGAAATATAAATCATTCTGTATTCTTGTCAAGAAGACAAAACGGTATGAATAGTATATACAAGGCTCAATGTATCATGGAAAGTCCCAGCTCTATTCACAGTGGACCATGGCTTAACGTCCCGATCGCGAGAAATGCGAGCCCTTTGGAGTAGCGCAATAGTCAGGGAAGGTTGCTAAAAAGGCGGTATTCGATCGAACTTTCGCCCTGCAGACCCAGAGGTGCGGTTGCTCCTCACTTGACAAAGCACACTACATTTTGAAATGGCAGGCGACCAGCTGTTATCCTATTTCTTAGACATCTGAATAAGTCCTGTACATTTACGGGACCTCCAGGTCGGGATTTTTAATGGAGTTTATACTATTATTTCTTAAACGAAAAGAGGTTGTTGCTTTATCATCCATTTAAATGTCAACGAATTATTTATCATGATGTGTGTCGTTTTAGATGGCAACTAGTTATATATTTGGGTTACAAAGTATGCCTGTTATTTAGCGGAATAACAATGAAGGTTAAGTGGAGCGTTATTGCGTCTGGGAATGTAGTTGGAAGTTGACTGACGTAGAAGTAGACTGTGTCTACTGCAATACGTAGTCCTATGTTTTCAAGCATAGCTGCAAGATTCTTATAAATACAGCCGTTAAATGGAAGCCAAACAAGTGAGCTGTTCATCCTCTAAAGTACTACTTTCAAATAATCAGTATTTCTCTCAAAGGAGCTGTAGATTTCAGTGGGCACTGACCCATCGTAGCTCCAGCAGCTACGTTAGGCTTCAAGTGTATCTCTGTTGGTAATGCTACGTTTATTGCAAGTGCCCAAAGGATAAACGCAAGTACATATAACATAAAAATGATAATGGTAAATACAATGATAGTAATAATGATTTCCTGCACTGCAAACTAAAGGTTACTTTAGCTTTGTTGGCTTTGGACTTGTCTTTAGCGGCAGTGGAAGATTGAGTTACCCACTTCTTCTATAGCTCATTGTTTTAAGGAATTTTCTCTAGGAATTTTCTCTTCGTTTGTAATATTGGAAAAATGTACTGTGGGCAATTAGAATACTTATTAAAATAATTGACTTCAGATGAACAGCACGTAGAGATGATGCCTGCCAATCCTAATTTACATATTTGAGACTGACCTTATTCAGCTGAAATATGACGTCGTGTACAAACATTGCTTGCAAGTAGCTTCCCTGGCAACTAAGTTGAAAAAATGAATTGTGAAGATGTGGAAGGGTTTCTGTACATACCAGAAGGATGATTGTATATTCTGCTTAAACATGTATGTGAATTGTATCATGCTACTTCTTTTGAATGAAATCAGAATGTTATATTTTTACATCGGAAACACTTTAAACGATTGTGTGATACATTGAAATGCTTAGCACAAGTGTCACTAGTGAAGAGGAATAGTTCCAATAGCCAGCAGACGTGAAAGAATCAAATAGAGAAGTTATAATTTGCATTTCAGCCACCTTGATGATAATTTCGATATCAACATCAACATCAAACTCTTATTTTCTTTTGCTTTACCAAACTTTAAGTTTTCCGCATGTTAGCGTTTATTTTTTGACCCAAAGGGATGTAATCAAATCAGTGTGACCTTATCCAGCATTCATGGATAAAAATAAACATGTGACACTCAATACATCGTAAATGTTATTTTTTCATGTCCTTTACTATATGTTTGTCCTTGTTGATATGGTTACAAGTTACAATGAAGTGGACGTACCAAATATTGGAAGATAACAAACTTCTGGACAATACTCATAACAAGCCTAGATGTACTTTATGCTGCTATCATATTGTCGTGTTTACATTATGCATGTTACATTTTAGCACGACCCTGTGTTACCCTTTACGACTGCAGCATGTTATGACCACCGCCCAAAGAACTATGAGAGTATATTTTCTAGAGTATTCTTCAAGAAGCGCCTTTTTTTCTTCAACTGATGCCCTCAATGTTGAAACCAAAGACCAATATATGACTCCGTGATACAGGCTGCTTTTTCCGTTGAGATGATTAAAAAAATCACTTCCAAAGAAGTATATGCTCAAACGATGGCTAAAGTATGTCTGCAAACAGTATTTCAATTACGCCCACCTCTTCTTTGCTTAATACTGATTGTTTGTCGCTCATGTTTTTTTATTAGAATCCCTTTGAAGTTTCAGCAAGACGATAAAGACAGAAACAAAACCAACTCTAACCTATAGTACAGGTCTACAATCTCTGCTATCGTCCACTTTTCAGGTTTCTGGACAGTGTAGCACAGTTGGTTTGTTCAGTTATAAGTAGCCCAAACACAGAATCAAAAGCAATCTAACCCTTTTTATTTCAATCAAAACATTAAAGCAATGCGTGGGTAACTAATGACGCACATTGTACAGCCAAGACAATTTATATCAACGGACACCGTGGTCGTTGAATATTGATAACAATCTAGCACTGTTTTAGTAGTTAAAAGGAATATGTCCATTGTATAAATTTATGTATGAACGTACTGTAGTAGAAAACGCTTTGTAGAAAAGCTTCGCGAAGATGTAGTTGCCGCCTACAAACAAAATGGTCGTCACTGATGAAAAAAGTTTAGTACAATGTGTTGTCGTTTCATTCTATTTATCATCGTAACTGCTTCTCTGTCAATACGGTCACTATCTGAAATATCCTTAAGTCCTTATCACATATCAAGAACGGAGCTCGTCCGACGAATGTACGACAGCAACTTGGTGACATTCGTATGACAGTCGAGGTTGTGTCGGGCAAATGTCAGCTGTCTTGTGACGGACAAGGTTGTGATATGTAAACCATTGTTGAATGTCTCTTTTGTCATAAGCTTGCTGAAAACAGTTTTTTTTAAATTGGCTGACAATCTTCCGACGATATGTTGCTGGGTCTTAATGTTCCCTTGCCAACAAGCTTCCGTTGTCCAGGTGTGTCCCAGAAGTAATGGTACCACCAGTTTGAAGAGGAAACATTTTGCTCATAGGACTGAATTACAGTTTTTGGTCCCAATCTGCATGATTTTCTCTATGCGTACGGATGATTTTTTCTGAAGGAAAAAGTATTTGATGTCGAGCTCCAAATATTTCAGTTTGTTGCTTCCCCCTTTGAAGTGTGGGGGAACGTATTGATGCATTGATAGTTCCATGCAGACAGTAAAGATTTGGGAGTGTCTTTGTGTCTCTATACAGTGTTGTGAAGGAGGTTAACCTCCTCCTCATCATCATCAACCTCCTTGGTGTTATTGTGCGTGTGAAAAGAGAATAATATATGCATTGTATAAATCTATGTATGAACGCACTGTAGTAGAGGTAGGTGGAGAAAGATGGTGGACCGACTTTCCATGGTGCCCCAACGACCCAAAACGAGGTCAAGGGATAGGGTAGGGGAAAAGAGAATAAGAGTGTATTGATGTGAAAAGAGCACGTAGATATATAGTCCTAATCCACGACCAAAGTTTTTGATGTCTAAGGTAACTCTAATCAGGGCTAATGACAATTCGCAACTCTTGCCGCTGGTTGCCATGGCAGCAAAAACCTCATCATAGCCCTGATGAAAGTGACTGAAGTGTGACTGAAATGCCAAGGACAAAGTGATAAAACTATGGATTGAGCATTGTATGAACTATGTACCAACCTAAAGAGTCTTAATTTATTTCATATAGGGCTGTTCCAAGAGTGGGGGAGGGGGAGAAGTGGGAGAGCGGAAGGAGTTCTTTTTCAGTGCTGATTATTTTAGACAATCTTTTAATCTGACAATTTTAGATCGCTCTGTTGCTATAAGACAGTCCAAAATTTGTTGACAATTCTTATTCATGGCTGGCTATTGTGTTTTTATGCCAGCACTCACAAACATACCGTAAAAGACATGAAAAATAAAACCATAGTGTGTACTCAGTGTTACATATTTATTTTCATGCATGAATGCTGGATAAGGTCACACTGACTCGATGACCTCCACGTGGAACCCAAATATGGATGCGAGCATGTGAAAGAATTAAAGTTTGGAAAAAAAAATTTAATAATAACATCAAAGTAATCAGAAAGGTGGTAGAAATGAGAATACTGCACGTTACTACTTCAATCTTTATTTTATTCTTTGATGTCTGCTGGCTTTTGGAACTATTCTCGTACATCTGCTTCACTCGTCTTGCACCTTCCTTTTTACGATTTTTGCTATTGTGAAAAACTTTTTTTAAAGTTTGAAAATGGATGAAAATCCATTCAAGTCAGTGTCGCCTCCCGTAACGTGGCACTGCAGAGACACTTTATGTGCCAATGAGAGCTAATTTAGATACTAGTGCCACTTATGCTTAGCGCTTCTACCCATCACACAATTGTTTAAGTATTACTGACGCAAAGACTATTCTAGTACCATTCAACAGAAGTGGTATGATACAATCCACGTACATGTTTACATAGAATAAACATTCGTTTCTTGTGTACAGAAATCCCTCAATATCTTCACAATCCGTTTTATCAGCTTAGTTGCCTTGGAAGCTAATTGCAACCAATGTTTCTACATGACGTCATAGGCTACATAAGCTCAGTACTTAATATGTAAATTTGATTGCTTGGCATCAAATCTGCGTGCTGTCATCAAAAGCCAACTACTCATGCAAGTGTCTAAAATATAGTTTTTCTTCCCAATATTACAAACGAAGAAAAAATTCTATTAGAAACAATGATCCCACGTACGAAAAAGTGGGTAAATTAATTTGTTTCCATTACTGTTAAAGACAGGGAAAAAAACAAAGCTAATGCAACGTTTAGTTTGTAATGTAGCAGCTAGGAATGTCATTGTATTAACCATTATTATTTCTATCTTGCATCAGTAGTCCTTTGGGCATTTTCAACAAACGTAGCATTACCGACACAGATGAACTTGAAGCCTAACGTAGCGGCTGGAGATAGAACGCCCACCAAAATCTACAACTATTTTCAGGGAGTACTGATTACACATTTTAGTGCAATTTTAAGGACTGATTTTTTGCTGATTTTTCATCGATTGTTGGCTGAAGATATATATGGTTTGCTGCTAAGTTTAAAAGATAGAACTAAGCATTGCAGTAAACACACGCTAAGGCTAACTCTACATCAATCAAGTTCCAGGTCCATTCTCAGACACAATAATTTTCCAATTCTACTGTTACGTAATTACGTGAATACCAGGCATGTATGTCTTTTGTTTGTTTGTTTGTTTGTTTGTTTGGTTGGTTGTTTCCGCCAAGATCTACAATTGGTTCCCACGAGAAAAGATAAAAGCTGTCATTTAAGTGGATAAAAGCATGTTTTGGATCAGAAAAAAACAATAAGAAAGTGCACAGTCACATTTCTGGACTAGGGGTCCAGTGAATCTATCCAGCTGTCTAAAAGCTCTGGTCCAGGAGTAATAATCCAGATAGAAGTGAATGGTCTGTCATGCCAAATGCAGCGTGCATGGTCTGGTGGGGTATAACCCTGCCTCTGGGTCTGTGGCAGGGTTCCCACATTCCCACAGAGTTCAGCAAGCTTACCCGACTTCTACGGTAAAGGGGTTGAAGTTCTCACGGTGAAACGTTCAGCCATGGTCCACTGTTCATTGTGGAATAGAGCTGGGAATTTTCCATGATACAATGGACCTGTATATACTATACATAGTGTTTTGTCTTCTTGTCATGACCAGAGAATGATTAATATTTTAGTAAGCTAAACTGGATTTATATAGATTTCATTCCAACGGTCTCTCTGCTAGAAGGTTTCTTTCATTCGCAACTTTCTGCACTATTAGTAGGGCTACACGGACACACGCTTATTAACTGCACCTCCTTCTCCGAGATGATGAGGACCCTCCTCGCTTACCCTTACTCCCCTTTTCTCCTTTAGCTCCTTTATGACCCTGTGGCCCAGGTCTCCCCTGGTATCCACGAAACCCAGGGCGTCCTAACTTACCATTCCTTCCCATAGGCCCCCTTGGTCCTGGGACTCCAGGCGAACCAGGGGGCCCAGCAGCTCCGTTGCCAGCCGGCCCCATGTCTCCCTTATCGCCCGATGGTCCCGGTTGTCCCGGAGGCCCAGAATATACAGTCGGGCCTATGGGCCCCCTTAGTCCAGGGGTTCCGGGAGGGCCAACTGGCCCAGGGACTCCTGTCCTGCCATCCACTCCCACAGGGCCAGCCGGCCCAACATGTCCCTTCTCTCCAGGGGGCCCGGGAGGCCCAACCGGCCCAGGGCCTCCTGTCTGACCATCCCTTCCTACAGGACCAGCTGGCCCCATGGGCCCCCTTTCTCCTCGAGGCCCTGGATACCCCATGTACCCATGACTAGCGGGTCCAATGGGTCCCTTTGCCCCTTGAGGTCCCGGTGACCCGGGAGGTCCAACTATTCCCACGGCCCCAGCTGGCCCCATGGGTCCCCTTGCTCCCGGTGGCCCTGGATACCCCATGAAGCCATGACCAGCCGGCCCTATTGGTCCCCTTTCACCAGGAGGTCCAGGTGGCCCAACAGAGATATTGCCAGGCGGCCCTGGGTGTCCACGGGGGCCGACAGTGGCATGACCAGGTAAGCCCGGAGGGCCAGGAGGCCCAGCCGTAGCATTGCCAGGTGGCCCAGTTAGCCCAGGTAGTCCTGGAGGTCCCGGGGGCCCAACAGAAGCATTGCCAGGTATCCCCGGAGGTCCAGGAGACCCAACCGTGTCATTGCCAGGTGGCCCTGGGGGCCCAGGCAGACCTGGAGGCCCCTGGACCCCGACAGAGGCATTGCCACGTATCCCCGGAGGTCCAGGAGGCCCAACAGAGGCATTGCCGGGTGGCCCTGGAGGTCCCGGGGGGCCGGTGGAGACATTGCCAGGCAGCCCAACGGGCCCAGACGGCCCTGGCAGCCCAGGTGGCCCGACAGAGCAATTGCCAGGCGGCCCTGGTTGCCCTGAAGGTCCAACAGAGGCGTTACCGGGTGGCCCTGGGTGTCCAGGGGGGCCGACAGAGGCATTACCGACTGGACCAATTGGCCCAGGCAGCCCTGGCAGCCCTGGTGGCCCAACAGAAGCATTACCAGGTAGCCCTATTGGCCCAGGCGGGCCAGGAGGGCCAGGTGGCCCAACAGAGGCATTGCCAGGTGGTCCTGGAGGCCCCAGGGCCCCGACAGAGGCATTACCAGGTAGTCCAATTGGCCCAGGCGGGCCAGGAGGGCCGACAGACCCATTGCCAGGCGGTCCTGGCGGTCCGGGAGGCCCCACAAAGACATTGCCATGTGGTTCAGCTGGCCCTGGAGATCCAGGGAGCCCAACAGAGGCATTGTGAGCCGGTCCAGGCCTGGCCCCAGTCTTGCCTGCTGAGCCGGGTTGTCCCGCTGGTCCGAAGCCCATCGAAGAGCCAGATGACCCAGCAAATGCACACATTTCTGGAACAAAGATTTGGTAATTAGTTATGAATATTGCAAAAAGTTTAGAAATCAACATTCTAAAATCTCAGAAGTAAAATGTCAGTAATCTATTTTGCATATTAACTGAAGCTCTACCTATTCCGATTTCAATGGGTTTTATCTTTGCGGGTGGATGAGGATTACAACATAAATAGTACCTCAAAGCATGCATCGAACACAACTCTCTTCTCTTTATCATGGAAACATTTGAGCTTTCCTCTCTTGCCCAATTGGATATAGATAGAACGGACAACAACAACAAGATAATCCTCACGTTCCAGTACGGCAATTCGATGATCGGCCATCGTGCCCTCTCTGGCGATCTTCTCAGAAAACTTTGCCAGCTCCTCAGAAACAACCTTGGCAATCTGCTCAGAAAGGTTTGCTCTCTCCTTGGATAGCTCTGCTATCTCATCCGAAAGAGTGGTGACTTTAACTGTGGACCAATTAGAAACTATAAATAAAATAACTATGAAAACGACAGTATCGATTGCTACTTTTTGTCATAACATTAGAAATTACAAGTATTGCTTTGCAATTAGTAAAAAATGAGACTCACCGACAAGATATGACAGTGCTGCAGCGATAACCACAGCAAACACGAGGCCGATGATCTTCCACATGGCTTTGCACAGGCCGGAACATTTCGACTTTCCAGCATAGTCTATTTTGAAAACAAACAGAGTGTTCATCCAAAGTTTGTTAAATGAATATTTTTGTTTACATCTATAACTCTGCCAAAACGTCCGAACGTAACAGTTGACTATCAAAGGTCTAGAAATGCTATTACAGATACCACCATAATAGGTACTATAATAGATTTAGAAAGACACTGAAACAAAAGCTTGAATATGCAATATTACTCTCAACATATTTCTAACTGCAAAGAGCACGCAGTCTGAGTTCAACTTGATATCAGTTTTAAGTAGGCAGCTGAGGCCTTTAATTTAAATATGTTGGTAAACAGGAATTTGTTCTCTTTTTTGTCATCTGTTTATAGTCACAGATCACCAAGCAGCATTAAAATTAACTGTTTTGGCATTGGTCACTATTGCACATAACTCCTCTGACCATTATACATAATTATACATAACCCGTCTGACCATCGTACACAGTCATATATAATCCTTCCAACCATTAGACATAAAAGCAGGCATCCATTATGTGTAGCTATATGTAGATCTTAAGATATGTATGTCCATGTACAATTGTAGTGACTGGCGAGATAGGTACAGCTTAACATACTGGTCATAACGCTCATACATCATATTTTGTCAATAAAGTTCTCTACATTATTATGCACAACGATTGTAAGGACTGCGCAAAATTGCGTATTGTGGCCAGATACGTTAGGTATGTTTATGTATAATTGGTTTGTGGGGCTGTGCATGATTATCCATAACGCCAAACAATCATTTATACATACACATAACTGTAGTGTGATTAACATTTTTACGCACAACTGCATCATTTATTAGGAAAAAATACAAGAAGTACAAGCTGGTAGTACAAGCTTCTTTTTCGCTTTGCCCCTCTTTTTAGCTCAGTGCCTAGAAGTTGTCGACAGGCCTTGCACTGAGCAACCATTACAAAAACTCTCAGATGTCACGTATCGCACCGCGCCGCCTGGCGGCAGCTGTGGCTGCGTTCAGCCGCGAAAACTGATTTGAGCTGATATCTGACCAATAAGTGCGGGGGCTTGCAGAAACAAATGAATCACCTTTTACAAACAGGATTTGGACTTGAAAGGCCCCCAAATTGAAATTACTTTATTTCTTCTTTAACAAACCGAATAGAAACATTCTTTACAAAAATATTGTTGACGTTGCGGTCAGCTTTATGGCGTTTAAACAGACATAGTTTTATAGCATATCAAAATGGAATGGTGAATAATCAGTACGGACGGTAGTACAAACGACCGAGAACGATACAGCGAGAAGTCGACAATAAGGCCACACCAAATAATTTTTAAGGATGACGTCCTCTGGAAAAGCTAAACCTAATGAGAGAGCGCAAAAAAAGAAGGGCAGAAAAAACAAGATGC
>LZCU01009636.1:0-10446 GCA_001663935.1 Asymmetron lucayanum | reverse complement strand
CCCCGTCGCTAAATATCGTACAGTCCCTTACTTTCTTTAGACGTTACAGAGACGTCCCGCTCGAGAATGAACTTGTCTTGCACGGGAGAGTTCACGGCGAGAAAGCCCAGTTAAACTTCACTTCAGCGTGCACTGATGCACTGTATAAATTGTTGCTAATGTCTCACCCAGCCGTTGATTACATGTTGCTTGCTATGTTGACGCTTTTGATAGAAATCTGGAGCCAGTTTCCCGGAGGGTGTCTGTAAAGAGCGCACACAAAGCCACACTTCTAGAAATACGTACAAAACACCACAAAATACGCTCAGAACAAGCCCGACTGAAGAATCGGCTTGGAAATTTTTATCCCGTCATGGTCTATTTTTGGTCTCAGTGTCAGGTGACTCAGCCACTGGGCAGGCGCACGGCGCACATGTACAGAGAGAAATGAGGAAGTAACCGCCGGTCATAGCTTTCGCACTAGACAGCAAATTCAGCCCCCAAAAGACGAAAAAGGCACTGGCGGGAACTTCGAAGGTAAGACTGGTTCTGCCGTACTCTATTCTGAGATGGGGAGTGTTATCTCTAAGGCTCATTTTCCATTTTTGGGTGCAGTCTTGAAACCATTTTAACGTTATATTGTCTAGTTTCACCAAGAACGAAAGTAGGAACTGCGACGTAAACTAAAACTTTAGTGGAAACGTTGTGCCAGACGGGGAATTCGAGGGTAAGGTATCTTGAGTACAACATGTTCGACACCATTTATGGGCCATTTTCCGATTTTTGGTGAGATCGTGCCGCTAAAAATTTTGCAACGTTAGAACTACTTTCGCTTTCAATTTTTAGGGCGATTATGACGACAGGAACAACAACAGAAATGTGCTCGAAGACGGCACGTTTTTCTCGATGTCCGATACTATCTGGTGGCTGTATTGCCTAGTAGAGAAGTGCAGTGATCTGTAGGAAACACTCCAGCAGACATTTGTACATTTTGTTGGTGAAGCAGGAACCGTTGAAATTTCGGGCGGGTGACTGCTATGCCACGCGACCATACCGGAAGTCCTTGTTCGCGCGGGACGTTTTGCTGCCGCGGAAGGCAGTTCACAACTACTCGAAAAATGACCAAATTGTGATAGTGATAGACTCCTTGGATAGACTAGTAGGTGCTATGACATTGAAGTCCTCCGTTTTGGCACAGATTCCGCAGGAGGCTAACAGTAAAAAAACGCACATTTGGAAAAAAACAACACTACAAAACCGCAAAATACGCTAGAAGCCCTGACTGCACAAATTATCTGCTTGGAGATTTGAGTTCTAGTTTGTGATCCCAGGTTAACGTTAACGTTAATATCTATCCAGGAAATGGTGAATAAAATTGTTGTTGCGCGCGCTTTTGGTATTTTTTTCTGACGCAACAGTCTCGTGATATATGCAAGTCACCTTTCTGTGTGTCTCTATTCTACAGGTGTGGATTTCACCATGGATGAGGCACTAGCAGGTACGTAATATTTCAGTCCCTATAATAGTTAATACGTCCTTGATATATCCCTGATTCTTTAGTCTTCATAGGATGGTCAAAAATAAGACTGTGAAGTGTTAGACATGTAACGTTAACAAGTTTGTTAAGACTGTCAAAACAATGTGCTGGATAAAAATCTATTCAGAGATCCAAAGGTCGTAATAATCTATAGTCTAAAAGGCGACTGGGGTTAAAATGTTAGTAAACAAAGCATAACATGGATTCAAATTGATCCAGCTGATTTGGAGTTCCAAAGTAACATTACACAGGTAAGTCATATGTCTATATTTACAGTTAAATGGTTCTATTAATTTTGTAACAGGCTTGAAAAAGTATCTTCCAGGTTGTGAGCCATGCCACAAGTCTTCCAAAGACCTTCCTTCAAACAGAATCCTTGAAATACTTGTCGTTAAGTTGCCACTTACTGTTTGTTTTTGGTCATTTTAAAACATAAAATGATAGCAACAATTTTCTTTTGTTTGCATGCATGAATGGAGAAAATTGTATTTATACCAAGGACTGTGGTCACAGAATTTAAAAAAAAATTGTGCTAGGGTGACCTATGATTCACTTCAATCTACCTCCCCCTAGTGTTCTATTTAAAGGACACTAGCGTATTCAAAATCGCTTTGGGCGCCTTTAAATCTAGTTGACACGTGTTGTTACCTCACTTTAAGAAGCATTTTCTACTGCTGGATATAAACTTATTTTGAGACAGACGACACCAAGGATCATAGTTCATACTTAAGTGATTCTTCATTCCCCATAAGAAAGGACTTTGAATAATAAAGTGGACGACATTGGGTAGTATACAAGTTATGGTAGCACTACATTAGCACCTTCGGGAGCAGAATATGGAAGACTAGGTATGTGGGTAATTTAAGGGGGACAAAATTGCTGCAGTGGGGGGGGGGGTAGAAATCATGTGACTGCTTAAACCACGTGGACAGGTTTCCGCTGTAACGTAAATTTTAATGCTTTGTGTCAATTGGGAAAATTTAAGGGACCAACAAAAGTGACCACAATGGCGAGGAGGCAAGAGCATCTGCTACATACTTGTGAAAATGTTGTCCTAATTTGCATAAAGTGATTTCTAAGGTCTTCATATCGACCTCTAACTTATGACATGACTATGAACTTATCTTCATTAGCACAAAGGAATCCTGTTTTCATATCTTTCTGGTATGGGAAAAAAAATCATCTTTCTTTCATTCATTCATTCATTCACTCATTCATTCATTCCTTTCCCTACTCATTATGGCCCTACAGTTTCACATCCCTCCCACCGTGTTTGTCCACAGCAGCTGCAATGTTATCAGATGGATCCCTGGCCCGTCTGGCTGATCACCTGGGGCCTGAGTGGCGTAGCCTGGGTATATACCTGGGCCTGACAAAGGTACAGGTAGACAGGTGCTATGACAACTCTCCACGAGACACGTTGGTAGCTGTTGTTGACATGCTGGGCAAGTGGAGACGAAAAACAGCGTACAAAGGACCCAAGGCACAGGTCTGGACATACATACATCACAGTATACATATACTGATACCACCATAGCAGTATTTTGTGTGTATGGGAAGTATGCAAAAGATCTTTAATAAGGGGATGAAAAGTCTCTATTCATTGCGTAGTTGTGTGGTTTTGTCATGTCAACATGTGCTGCTTAAATTGTGTCACAGGGCCATTGGGCACCCTCCGAACTACTGTAGCTCTGTGAAACTCCAACATGGAGCCAGAGACAAAGACTGCGAACTTCTGCATCTCCCTAAAACCTCCTTGGCTACATTTACTCATGGAAACCAGCTTCCAGAAGTCTGATTCACGCAGGTTTTCTGAGTGTTTGTCCAGTCCCTTGGTCAGCCCCTCCCATCTCAGGACAAGAAAGCTGCAAACTGTGTGGTGCTTTGGTACTGGTCCTTTTGGGGAGCTGCAGTTCTAATAATACATGCTAAGAACCTTGCACCCAAGTTAGGCTCATGTTTCTGTTTTCTGTAGGTTGCACTTTTGGTCCAGGCTTTGAAAGACATTGGCCGTGTGGACCTGGCAGAGGCTGTCAATGATGGGGACTTTACAGGTAAGTTGGTATTTGTACTGCAGAGTATTATCATTAACTTGTAGGTAGTTCCATAGTATACTTATCATCTAGTTTTCCAATGATGATGACAAGAACACTTAGATTATCTTGGAGAAACTAGGTTCTTTTCAGAATTTTTGGATGGTCATTATTTATGAGACATGCAGATTGTTCTTCGATTGACCATGTGAACAGGAGCCCAGCTTTACTACAGTGATCTTTTCTTTGTTTCTAGTTTATGAGGACCAAGAAGGAGAAATCCAGCTGGAGGATGAGAACATGGACACAGGTATGTGTGGCAAATTTTCTTGCAGACTAATGTCCACCCCAGGTGAGATATTTAGGACATTTGTGTATTTATTAAGGGCACATAAGATCTTGACCATAGTGCTGAAATGTTCCTTTTGAATCACAGATAAAACCTACGAAAGCCTATTTAAAATAGGCAACATGAACTGCCCAAGTAAAAAAGACAGCAAGTATTGGGAAATGCATGGCTGAATATCTGAAAATATTAGGTTTGACCATATTCACAAGGCAGAATGGTTTGTTCTTTGTGAAAGGATGGCTCAGCAAGAAAAGTTTCTTTCATGATGATGGTACTGGTAAGTCAAATGAGTACAAATGTCATTGAAATTTGAGAAATGCATTAACTTGACAATTGTGATGGTGTTGACTATACTGAATGAAAGGAGTGTCTGGAGCTTTAAGTGTTTTCTTAAAATCTACCTTTAACATTACATCAAACTCACAAAGCACAAAATGTCTGGAGGTCAGACAAGTTAAGACCCCACATACCAGATTCAGAAAAAAGAAGAAAACAAAAACAAAAAGCAGTGTGAGAAATGTAGCCAGGACAAGATTTTTAAGTTTCACCCTTATCTTTTTGTCTCATTCTTGGTTTTCAGGACGTAGTGTGAGAAGTGCAGTTGCAAGCGGCCAAGGGAACATAATCATTCAAGCAGGAGACAACTCGGTCATCAATGTTTCTGGACAAGGCTTTAGTAAGCTTCGGCAACTTATATATTGTTCTCAGCATGCTGCAATGGCAAGAAGCAATCATATGTTGTTTTGTTGCCTTTTGTAGTCATCTTTTTTTTTTACATGTGTGTGTGTATCAGGGCTCTAGCGAGCACCCGTTTTCCCATCAATTAACGGAACCTCATTGTCTGTGACGGAAATGTTTTAAAACCAATCCATCAAGCTACAGCTCTAGTGAATATGTTTGCATGCATGTGATAAAATGCTTTTCAGGCACATTATGTTCTAACAGCCAACTTGTCATATATTGGTCTGACGCGTTGTAGCCACGTTGATAACGTGTCAAATAATCAGTGTTTCTATCTGGGGGGTTGAATAATTTTACCGGGTATTTAAAATAGAGTTTTCATATAACTTACGATTATTTGATCTACAACTGGTTTGGCCATGGCCACTATTCCAAACTTTAGGTGGCATGTAACTGCCTTTTTTACCTCAGCTCACATTCAACAGAATCATTTGACTGAAGGTAGGATTATACAGTATCTGACAATCTAACTTTGGTTGGGTACAAGTTATGACTGGCTGTTTTACCACTTTCACAGAACCTCCAGCTGCTGCCTCTGGCCCTGATGCTGCAAAAGAAGCAGATTTCTTTATGTTTGAAGACTATACTGGTGAGCTGACCCTAAATACACTAGTAGTTTGAACCTGCTCATTGCAAATATGGATGCAGACCCTAAATGACAGGAAGAATGAAGTATTATACAAAGAGTGAAATGACTAAATGTTATTTAAAACAGTGATGTCTGTTGGTCAGTAAGAGCGTGTCATTGATTTTCACTTTAAGAAACTCCAGAAATTATGCATCTTTTTGTCTCAAGGTACTTCCAATGAAGGAGGAGGAGATGCTCCCCACCATTCATCATCTTACTCTGCCGTCCCTCCTGCTTATCAGCGTTCAAGGTAACCACCAGGATGTCCTTCAGAAACATTTGATATTTATTACCTTCTATGTTCGTCTCACCTTATCCTTTTGCTTCCTTTATCCTAATTGCACCATGGAGTTGTCTTGTGTTTAACAGTCCCATTTTTTAATATATGATTGGGTTACAGGCTAAAATAAGAGCCCATCAATTAATGTTTTATACACCAGTTGCATGCTAATTGTGGGGCTTACATGCACCTAGCTAGAAGGGATATATCGATGTTGCAAGGTGTGAGTGCTGTTTCTGTCAAACATTAATACCATGGTCATTTGCTTATAATTTAATTTTATATAATTAAAATTCCTGCCAAATTTCCCAGTGTAATTACTGCATTTGACCAATTACCAACTTGCATTTACTTTGTAGCTGCCTTTGGATGATTGTGTAGCCTTGTAGCTGTTATACTTAGCTCCAGCAAAACCAGAATAGCGTCGAATGATGAAACGCCTTCATAGCAATGTTGTGCTTGGAGGACATAATGACAGTATTAGAATGAAGCTTGTTGAATATGAATGGACATTGGTACATTTATTTACTGTTTGTAATTGTATCATGTCCATTTAAGTGGCTAATCTGAATGTAAACTTTTTATTTCATGTTAGTTTCATTTAAAGTAATAGCTCTTTTAGGCACATTTGTGCCAAAAAAACACTTTTGGGCCTACAGTATTTTCATAAGGCACACCAAGTGCACCTATCAATACTAAAATACCTGTGCGCCGACCTGTGCACCTAAATCTGTAGGCAGTGCCAATCAAGGCTCCCTGGCCCTCTTTTGCCTCCCTCAAACTTCACATGTTTTCCAAACTAGATTTGTTTTGCTACAGATTTGAAGTACTTTTCCACCCAAATTTTTGCCCGATGCTTCTAAAATTTTATCTTACTTGCCAGAAGTATTGCTCAATGTGCCTCAGTTGTTTTAGGTTGAGAACATCAGCTGGCTAGTGTGCCTGGGCCAAAAAACGTTAGTCTGTAGGATTGGCTTGAAAAATGTCAAAATGGTGTAAAACTCAAAATCTTCTCACACAGGTCACACCAGACTCTACTTGATGACTGTGTCAGCAAACTGCAGGAGATGAACATTGCTAATGTGGAATCTAAACGAACAGTGCTGGAACTCATCAATTCTGGTGAGTAACAGAAAATAGTATACGGAAGGCTCTATGGCTAAACAATATCTTACATTGAATACCATAACTTGTAGTGCAGTGAGTGACTAACAACAATTAGGAATTTAAGTGATTTACCTTTTAAAAATTCCCTCATGCACACTGTCTTAAACTCTGGCATTCTATTTTGATTAGTATTTTCAAATAAATTATGACTGACCATACATTACAAAATTATTATCCAGGCTTTGTATCACTGCATGACAAGGCAAAAGGAATCATCTGGAAATTACTGAAGTGTAAATCATGCCAACTATCCAAAACGTAAAGTTTGCTTGAGGCCTCACCATTCTGAATATTATGACAATATATAAGTATGGTACAAATTTCAATATGAGTTGGGATTTTTTTCAGAAATATCTTTCAACTCATAGTTGTTATCTTGACAACACAATATGTAAAGTGGTCACTTGTATCTTTTCCTTGAACTATGGTGCAGGTTTGACATCCCCATCAGACATAGTGACAACAGTTGTAGAGAGGATGACAGATTATTTCACAGAACAACCTCCAAGTTATGCAGAGACAACAGGTGAAAGGCAACAAATGGCTTAAAAATTCCAGAGTCAAGAATAATACTGAACACTATGAAGTAACTTATTATAATAACGCAAATGTAAAAGGACCTGGTCTGTGCTCTCATCTGCTCGAATTTGTTTTGTTGTGAGCACATACAACAAAAAGATATCAATATCTGATACTTTTAACAATGATTATTGTACAAATTTGACACCAACTTAGAAAGCTAAATATTGGTATAGATATGTACAGATTGCACTGCACGGCCTTGCAACTAGCAGGCATCTGTTGTTCGGTGCATGGGCTGCCTTTCGAATGTCAAATGGTGTTTCCTACTCCGATGTTGACTTCTTCAGCATGACTGCTATCATAGTCAACATTTGTTTTTTAATGAATGAATGAATGAATCAAAATGACTTATGCTTGGGGTCTTATTGAGCACAAAACTTGGACTCACCAGACGTTTTGGCTAGCTAATCAGCCTTCTTCAGCTATTGAACTTTTATATGACAAAGAACAGGTCAAAGGTGGTTAGAAGTCAGCATCACCCATTATACATGAACCAGTTTAGAGGTTTGTTGGTCCTGATGTCCAGAAGGTCATGATCAAGAGCAGGAGTTTAGTCAGCATCCTGATTATGAGTGAGATTTGTGCTGGAGTTAAGTTTTCCATAATATAATTTAGCAACACATATGAACATTGAATTTCATGTGTATTGTGGTCTCGTTAAGTTTTAATTATAAACTGTTTTCAATCCTATTACAGGAGAGCCGCAAAGCCACATTCATAAAACCAAAGACGGTGTCCACATATCTACATCTGGTCCAGTCCAGATTGGTAAAGGGAACATCATCCATGGAGTTAGTTCAAGTTCCTTGGAAAAAGCTGTTCAGATTGGTTCAGACAACAGCATCCATCCTAGTCCTGCTGAAGGTGAACCTCGTGGTAATAAACATGGCAGAGCAACATCCTCTACACGCCCAACACCATCAAATCCCAGTTACAGCCAACCTCAGCAGGACAAGTACATGAACAACTCAACAGCAGGAGAAATTGGAAGCATGCAGAGGAACAGGATGCTTGCAGAGCAACTACCACCACACAGAGCAGAGAGGCAGATGGCAAGGGAGGTTTTCCCTAGTGATGGTCAAGACTGGCCTGCTATTCCTGATGATCAATCATCTTCATCTGAAGAGTCTGACGTCTACAATGGTGACAGGGGAGAATCTTCTGACAAAGATGAGAAAGCTATCTCTGGGAGATATGGCATACAAGGCAACTCCAGGCCTCGGCATCCAGAACAACAGATATCACCTACATTGGATGGTCTAGACGGACAGTTGACTGTGGGTCAAAGACTGGTGCAGCAACAAGCTTTTCATGGGGTCAGTGAAGACAGGCCAAGACTCTCCCAATGGCAGAAAGAGGGACACACAACCCCCGGTAAGGCTGATCTGTTTGTTGCTTTACCAAAAGAGACTCCAACTGAATCAGCAAGGGCAGAAGCTAGGGCTTCGTCCCATACACCATGTCTCACAGATGGCAGTATCAGTGATTCTTCTTTTTATCTACAAAGTGGTGGCGACACACTGGATAATCAGGAACCAAACATTCCAGATGAAGTTGTAGTAAAACCACTTGCCAGTCTCTATCCTGATGGGCTGCCACCAAATACAGTGCATACACTTATGGATGCCTCCATTCCACCACTGGATCAGCAACCTCTGTCACCTAGGCCAGCAGGGGCAGATGAAACAGGTGATGAAGCCAGTGCCTTGGATGTGCAGCTGAAAGGGGATGAAAAAAGAGGTGAGACAGGGGAGTCAGCAGAACACAGGGAAAATCAGCCAACATCTTTGATGGCAGCTGCAGGTGAAGAAGACTCACTACAAGCAGATACTGCTCATCTACAGCCTGATGACACCAGCAATACAGGAACAGTGCCGAAAGCTGCTGTGGATGGGTCACATGCAAATGAAGAAGGTGCCAAAGACCTCCAGAGTTCCCCAGAAGTCCAGCAGCAAGTAAGCAAGGATGCTGGTGACAACCAACCAACTTATGACAGGGATCGTCGCTTGTATCTTTTTGCTATGAATCATGTCAAGGAGATGACAGACAACTTCTCTGAGAGAAAAAAGATAGCTGATGGGGCTTTTGGACCTGTCTATTGTTTAGGTAAGGCGGCATTTATAATGTACATCATGTAGTGACATATACCAACAGCCTGCTTTTTGGCATGACACACCACTCTCATTGCCAGTGTCATGGGTTTCAATACTAGCATTCCAAATACATTGTTAGAGGAGTGAAGGTAGCCATATATTATATAAGAGGGCTTCATATATTGTAACAGAGGGATTCACCATCCCCAGCTGGGATGGGACTTGCACTTTCGACACGGTGCTGACATCACATTTACTCTGTCTGTTTTGCTGAGGAAGACCTAATAGACTGACTCTTGATAAATTTCATATTTTCTGTTGGATTGCAAATCCTGTCAAATGATAATGAAGTGAGGTGGGTTCTTTAACTACATTGGTAACTCTTCTAAACATACGACATGTAAAGGATAATTTATCTCTGGAACACAACTTATATACCAACAGCATGTAGATCAGGCCCCTGGAGTTGTTTGCATGACCTCTGGGTTTTTCTACCCTAACAGGAAGAGTCAGGATTGCTGATCAACATAATGAGTGAAGATGTCTAATAACAGTACTAAATTACTGATAACTTTTTACTCACTGTTTTCTCCAGACAACTTTCCATATGATGGTCCATTAAAAGGAAAACCTGTGGCTGTAAAAGTGAACAGATCAGAGGACCAAGGCAGGAGAGAGTTCATGCAGGTACCAGCTAACGATATAGCTAAGATTCTAGTTAATTCTGTGGTCAGTTGATTTTCAAAGTGGTCAATTTATACTGTCACTGTGCATTGGTGGTTCTTAAAAAATTAAAATTCCTTGACTTAACATAAGGTTTCTCACTATGCTTTTTGACTACAAGAAGCTAAATCTCTAAAAAAACATAAGGATTGTTACGTGCAGGCTCACTTAACCTCCAGGAATTTCCTCTGCCCTCTAGACTGTAGCCATTTTCAAATTCAGCTGTAGTTCTGTGGGATAGGCTGGAATTAAACTTTTAACGTTGTTCCGAAATCACTAAATCACAACCTCTGTAAAAAGGCCCTGGTGTTAAACTAGTTCGTTCTAGTCGGAA
>LZCU01008615.1:4208-14326 GCA_001663935.1 Asymmetron lucayanum | reverse complement strand
TCCGTCTCGTCAGTACTTGATGGAAAACGAGGAAGCTGGATGGAGTACTGTGTCTTCAACTTCGATTTCTGGCCTCAAACGTGACCACAGGATACGGTTTACTCAAGATGAGGTAAAGATGTATAGATGGTCGTTATCTGGATTTTGTTGCTCTGAATATTGACTAAAGGTTTTGCCCATTCCTCGCAATGCCCAGCCAGTCACAAAAATCTGAATCACCACATTTGTGCCCAAAAGGCCAGATTTCAGCATTGTTCAATTATGTTTCGTTCTCAGCGTATTCAATCAGGAGACATTTATAGATCCCATTGAGAATTCATTTTGTACATTTTCCTCCTTGTTTTCAAATTATGAATATTAGATGGAATACCTGCAATGCGGCAGATGAGGTACAATGCCAGTACTAAAGGGACAACGACGAAATGATCGACCAAATACAGTTTTCACAGCTTTACAGCTTAGGTGTGCTATTTTAAAAATCGCAAATCACTATAAGAAAGTACTTCTTCAATGGACAGTTCTATTGTATACTGACGCCTTTACAATTCGTTTAGTACGTTTTCGTTCGTTCACGCTCATCTACAGTTACAATTCGGTAGAGAAGGTTTGTCCATAACTATGAGGAGGGATGTCCAACATACGAGGATGTACTCCGGCGCCTATTCCACCGGGGCAGACATGCAGGGAGGCGGCTCCTACACGTTCGACATGATCGCTGCCAGCGGGGACATCAAGGCCGTCACCAGTGTCGTGTTCTGGGACGGCCCGGCAGGCGTGGTGGGAGACTTCGATGCGCCAGTCGAGCAGTGGGCTCAGGAGGAGGCGGCAACGGAACCGCCAGACTGTACTTGTTGTCTCATAAACAACACTGTGATCTGGACTAACTCAACCACAGGTAATCTTATACCAGAATGTAGCCTGGAAAAAATTGTCAGGCATCTAATACTGATTTTCTGTGTCGTGTTGTTGTAGGCATCCGTAAAAGAAGTACTGGTTCCGTATCATGGGTGTGTCCTGTGGCTTCATCACCGACCAACAGGCCATAAAACAATAACTGATATACTGTGGCCCGTTTGTGTGATCTGTTATTGTAATAGCGAGTGATTACGAGAGGTTATTGTCTTTAACATGTCTGTTTACTTGCCTGTGTTTCAAGAAGACTCAAAGCTCAAGAAGATTTTGATTGTTTGTTTGTTTATTGAGATCTCCATTAGATTGTACATTGTAAATCTATTCTTCCTGGAGTCCAAAACAATGAAACAGAACAAATGTACATGAAAGTAAAACCAACATGATTGTTGTGATATTTGGTATGTGGATATGTGTTGATGTCACGAAGGAAAAGGAAGTAATTTGGGCCAGTCTAGCGGTTTGCTCTGGTACTGCAGTTAAACTTGCGTTTATGATATCTCATGTTCCGAACATACTATGGTTTGTGGATAAGTACGACAGTGACTAATATAACGATATGCAAATTATGCAAAACAGTACTTCGTTTGCATCGATAGTGAGGGAACCTTGTTCATCCAATGTCTCTTATTGTAAGACCTTAAAATCCAGATTTATGTAATCTAAATTATCTCTCATTATTAGATGTGAATTATGCAAATTAGCAGCTTATTTAAATTATTCATAAGCAATACCAAACAATGGAAGTTTAATGAATGTATTTTCATGATTTTTGCTTTGTAGGCCACCATGACGGTTACTAATATGAATATATGCACATTATACAAATACCTACTACATACATGAGGAGGACACCTAATTAATTAAGTGTGTTCTACAATAAGACACTCAAATCAAACACATTGATTAGAAGATAATATAGATTACAATCTAGTTGTAGGGCTGTAGGTAGCTATGTAGGTGACAAATGTAATACTTGCAAATTATGCAAATTAGAACGTCATGTACATATATAATGATGCAATTTAATTAAGTCAATGTGTTTCATAGTAAGACCTTTAAACACGGATTATATAATCTAGACACCATCATTATTACATGTGAATTATGCACATTGGGACCGTATTTACATAATCCATACGAACATACCAAACAACGAAAATAGTATTCTACTTTGTGGGGCATCACATTATTTCACGGACGTCTGTTTTCTACGAAGACTTGTTTAAGATAGTGACTTAACAGTTGTTATATTTTATTCTAAACATAGCTCCTGTCGAGAATGAGGAATGTCGGTGCGACTGTACCCAATATCACCTCGGAGGCAGTACAGCGTCTCCACTTTTCAACACAATGTTAACAACGCACATGACTACAATGGACGATGGGCTGGTTGTTCAGGATGACGAGCTTTCCGTTGAGCATGCTGGAAGACAAGTTCCTTATAGAGCATGCGGACTTCAAATCCACCCAGGTGAGAGAGCAAAGTGTGCCACTATTAGCCTCTGTCTGCTGCAACTTTGTATCATCTTTTCAGCCAGCACTCATGTCGTCTTCTGGTAATTACCCATTTATTTTGTACGCGTTCATAACGTCAGTATAGCAAGAAAGGCACTTGCACCGTTCCTAGTTACATTGTTCACGCCAGCAAATTTCTAATCTATGCCCACTTGTTATTCTTTATATGTTGAAGAGAAACAATAATATTACTACATAATCGTCTTATAAAGGCATCGTGGCTGGCGGTATCGAGAGTCACTACGCCGTGTTGTGGTGCCGCTTTGCTAACGATACGGTTGAACCTCGGTTGGAGATGATGACATTGGACTTCGACCCGACGGACGGATGGCATTCATACGAGCTGAGGATTACCGTAGGAAAGTCCTTCGCTGTTGGGGTAATCTTCAAAATATCGTATCTTTTATTGGCTACATGAACCGCATGTGCGTTCTTTTAAATCGCGGTGCACATTTATCTAAACAGTATATTTTGAATATATTGTGCCTTATGTTTTTTCTTTCTTAATTCGCAGGAAGATTGGAACTTGGAGCTTATCATAGATGGTAAGGCATTGGCCATCATGAATGGCATCCCAGGTTTCAGCGATGAAGCACAATTTACCATTTCCGTCTGGAACAGGGATGATTTCGTGCCTGACGTGCAGAACGTCTTTAGAACACCAGAGGCTACGGCATTATTCAGGGGTCTGAGGTGAGTGAGTGATTGAAATTGCCAGCTGCGATAGATAAAGAATAAAGACGTGGATGAAAAGAGCATCTAGTAAATGTGAAAGCGATTTCATAAAATTTAAGTTACACGATGACACATTTTACCAATCCGAAGAGTTCTGGCGATTAGGATGCACATTAAGAGCGGTCTGCTTTTTGTACCTTACTTGCAAGTTACGATTCTAGCTCCGTCGCATTGTAAATGTGATCTCTACTAACTGCAAGTCGTCATTGATAAGATCTTCAAAATTGTTTCGGCAAGTTCATAGTGCCCTCTTTCTCCACGGAATCTTTTGTAAGGGGTGCAGACACAAATATTTCATTTATTTTGCAGGCTCCCACCAAGTGCCGATAATCTGTGTCGCTATGGAGATCCATTCCGTCCTGGGGACAACAGCGTGGATGCCTTCTACGCCGGAGTGGGAACTGACAAGATGAAGGATGATGTTGCGCCTTTCCGAGAAGTTAGTCTCATTTTGAAATGAATACTCGTCGACGTAATTCATTCTACTTTTTTTCTCCTCTGACTCTGTAATCCTGGCTGTCCTATGTGCCGATTTCTCTGTCTTCTCCAAAATCTGTCATATGCTTCATCATTGCCAGATCGGTCGTCCCTGTGTCTCTTGTGATAAGCCGTGTGACAAGTTCAACTGTGACCCGGACTGTTCACGTCTGGACACGACAGCCTTCCATGTCCGGATAGACAACCTGACTCTCAGTCCTAATGTCAGCTTCAAGCAGCTGGACGGGATGAACCTCACAGATGTCGCTGCGGTCTACTATGTCATAATCAGGGCTGTGTCAGGTACATGGCATTTTTGATAAATAATTACGTGTGCAGTTGATAGGTGGCATATTAGACCATGTGTACTAGGCTATTCGCAGGCTCGTCACTTTTGCTCAAATCTAATGAACAGCTAGCTCAAAATTCATAGCAGAGAAGAGAGTTTCTCCAAACTGACCTACACAAAAATGTTTGCATTGGTAGGATCTGGACGTGCTACATTAGCCTGCTCCAGTGGAGTGTACGTTGACATCACACCACCAGACATCCAGGGGATAGATCATGTGGACATGTCGTGGGACGATGAGGAGATCGGGGACTTCCAGGGAAGCAACAGCACCATCGCAGTGAGATATAAAGCATTTGACAGAGAAAGCCAGGTATTCAATTTACCAATAATTTCTTTCAATATTTTCCAAGCTGCTAATGGAAATAAACCTGTAGTTTCCTTCTGAGTTATTACTTCTCTGATTCTTCGGTTTACCCCACAATCAGTTACAGAAATCGACCTTGGAAAGAAAAATTTACGGTCCGTTTATGGTGTAGTATAGCAAAGTCGTTCAACAAACCTGGTAATATTTTCTGCTGTCTTTGACGCCAAACATACACTTTCAAGAAGAAATGTGAGTTTCCACCTATTGTAGATTTACAGTTATGTTTTTCTTCAGAGTGTACCAGTAGCATTATGTTAAGTAAAATTGCGTTTTAGGCTGTCTTGTTTCTGAACCAAACTGACTGCGTTTGTCTGAAACCTGTCTTTTAAGACGTAAGTCGGGTCTACGTAATTCACTTACTTATCCATTCCAATCATGGTAAGAGCAAGAATGCGTTTAACATAAATAAGAGTTACGAGTATGGCTGTTTAGCTATCGAAAGATGTAGTTTCTTTTGAAAATTTGATGCTGTCCAGTTTTTAAGAATGAGACTATAATATCACCTATGTTAATACGAAGAGGGACTGAAGGTATACGCAGTGGTCAAGGATAAATGTATTTTCTGGAAGGATGGGAGAAATATATTGCACAAATACTTAACTGCATAGCAGTTGTGATCACTATCATCAACAATGCCGTTTCCTGCAGGTTGCCGAGTATTTCTGGGCGATAGGAACAGCTCCGTGGGGGACTGACATTCAGCCCTTTAATTCAAACGGTCTAAGGGACATGGCCGTGAACTCTGACCTGGAGGGTCTGCTGCATCATGGGACAACGTATTACGTCACGCTTAAGGCAGTTAACGGTGCTGGTCTGGAATCCACGGTGACGTCATCAGGTAATGGTAAAATTTGTTATGCAGACAAGTAGACTGACTTTATAGTATTTCTATTAAACAGCAAATTTTTTCAACGCTTTCAGACATTTTTCTTGCAATTTTGATCGTGGTGATCCGTCAAACTACACGTGTATCCCGACTGACAAAATAGTTGTCTATCGAGTGGACAATTGCACTACAGCTTTGTCGAGAGCTTGTGGAATAAATTATAAACATTTTGTTTTCAACTTCTGTAGGTGTTAAAGTCTTCCTCGGGTACCCAGATGTCACCCAAATGAACACAACTGCGCTCTTTAGTGAGGATGTACCAAGTGACCTTTACCCTGACGACGTAGTGGAGGTGACTGACCTGACGCACGCAGGTGTCTCATGGGAACGCCCTCAGGAGGATCAAGGAATCACTTCTGTCTGTAAGTACATAACCAAGGCTTCTGACACCGCAAGCAGAATCGATGCTTAGGTCTTTCGGACAGGTTTATGGCAGTCGCGATGTGGGTAAAACTGATAAGTCACTTTCTGTTTCTTCCAAAATTGACTGTTTCCCTAGCATCAATTGAAGTCTTCGCAAATTCTGCTGTTATCCTGTTTCATCCAGTTATCAGGTCTTTGAAGCACAGGTGTCAGAACAGATTTTCTTTGCTGTAGATTGTTCAGTACTGCCTTTTTCAAAGGAAGAATACAAAGGGAGAGCGAATGTAGCAGCACTGGTGGTTGTCAATGCCAGATGTAATATTGTACCGTTATCAAAAAATAGCTACGTTCAGCATTGAACAACAAAGTCGATGTTCGCTGTTATACTTCAGTCTTCAGTGTGAGCAGCACTACTGACGGCATGGCCGACGTGTTTGTGAAAACCCGGGTTGGCTTCAACGACTCTGGTAGTGTAGTTATCATGGACGGGAAGGTCGAAACTGATGGAAGAGTTTCAAACATCACCGACGTACAGCGGCAAAATGGGGAGTTGGAGGGACCCGTAGAGTCAAACAAATTCGTTATGGAGCCAGGCAGGTTGGTGACGTTTCATTTGTACCGTCTCGTCGATCGACGCCTAGGGTAATGTAAAGATGTATTAATGTGTAGAGTATTCAGCACCCTCGGGAGTTCGTCAGTGATCATAAAGTGTGACGGAAATGCTACCATATGGTACGGAGAGACGTATAATCCAGGATTTCCAAAGACTAGTGTTACAACGCTTCTTGTTTCATATTTTGTTCAGGACTTTGTACCCGAAATTACTCGCCTGTAACGGTGCTCATCGATGTTCAGCTCTCCATGTGAAGAAGTCAACGTATATTCGTGAGTATCTGTGGTTACATATCTTCCTATTTTGAGGAAACACTCTCTTTAACCTTCACGGCAATAATAAGAGGCGAATTCAACAGTATCTGCGGTAGGATATCAGCTACCGGTAGCTTGCAGCGGCCTAATGGTGAAGTAGAAGCTTGGGCGTTCGATCCCAAAGGATTCATCATACCAATTGTACAGTACTGGATGGTATTACTGTTCTCTTGGATTGGACTTAAAGCCGTTGGTCCCTTTTGATGAGAGTTTAAGACAAAAAGAGAACTAGCAATGACAACGAATACCGGTAATTCCGTTGTTAGGAAGAACACAACTAAAGCAAATTTTAAAGAATCCACCTCACATTCCGATAAGATTTGGTCTTGGGGGGATAAGTGTGCGTAAATCAAATTGAACATTACGCACACGCATCCTGTACTTAGGTCTTATCCCCTGTTGTGCTACGGCCCAGTGTGGTTTACCGGGCATGAGATACAAACCAAGACACTTGAACATATGAACCAGTTGAGACTACATATACTGTTCAGGAACTCTAGACTTCAAAAACGATTTGGGTTAAAGGAAACCATGGGAACAAATACACGCTTTACGTCTAAAGTCTTCCACTGTGATGGATATGGTACAGATAGTTTCTTGCCACAGGACCACAGGACCAAGCTGCAGTGTCTCATACCGGCGAGGGAGTGGAAGTCATCCTAAACAAGTCCGACTCTACTAGCATATCAGTAGCAACTCTCGGAGGTCAGTTGGCCATCTTATGTAAAATACATTTTGCATGTCAACTGCCACTAGTTTTTGTATGTAATAGATCAAAACAATACAATGCCATTAATGCTGTAATGAGCGAATTACCTAGCTCAATATGCCTGCAACCTGAAGAAATGCACACTGGTAAGGTAATATCAAAAATGATAAAATACCATTCTTTAGGACTGAGAAAAGGAACTACGCTAATATCTGGATTACTTGAAGACGATGACGTTACGACTGAATACACTTCTGACGCGACAGCCGACTTCAAATCCTTCATTGCTGATCCTCACTTTACAAAGGACATCACTGATCGCTGGCTCAGGAACAGGTAACACTGGCTTTTGTTTTAGTTGTTATTGCTCATTTTGACACATCGTTGACACGCCAACGTCAACGCATTGCGTTCCACAAATCAGCGCAGTTGCTGTCATTGAGTATTTGAGCTGAAAACCAAGTTGTCAAGAGGTGTTCTTCTCTAATTGTTTTAGCTTCACTGACAAGATGTTAGAAGAATGGAATATAGAACCTCTTGGAACTGTTTTACAGAGCAACAATATTGATTTCAATAAACAACAATTAAAATGCTTGGAAGCGGCTGCAGTGTCAACGATAATGGGGACAAATGTACAAGTTCCTCGGGCCTATTTTTATAGCATTTTGCATCCTTTTCTGTGTCTTCCTGAAGGCGTACGCTTTTGCAACCAGCAGGAGTCTGGTTTTAGAAAAAGCGCACACTTCCAGAAAGACGTAAAGAAGGCTGCCAAAATAAGGTCAAACAATCCGGACACTACATCTGTTTTGTAATTAATGAAAAAATCCCTGGAAAACAGAGACGTTCGGCATTGTAAATATTTGGTAGGAACATGCCAATCCTTGTCTCAATTGTACCTGCAAATAACGTCTATCTGCCAGATGTATAACTTGTATGTAATCCATCCCATTTTCGTATAAAGGTATAACTTCATTAAAATTTTTATTTCAGGATACATCACTGGTTGAACGTTAATTTCTTTGTGACCACGCTGGGTAATGTAGAGGTACATGGACCCATGAACATCACCGTGTCACTCAACACAACACAGATAGAGTCTGGGCTGGAACCACGGCTGCTCTTCTGGAACTTAGGCATACTTATTTTTTTGGTTTTTGTTTACACAAACAACAGCTATAACACTGACTAGAACGTAACAACAGCTATAACACTGACTAGAACGTAGCTACAAGCAAAACGCATATTTGGGACAAACAAATCTATAAAAATGAGTCAACACATGACTACGAATCTTATATCATTATGTACATTTGTGTGAGGTGCTCGCCAAAAGCTGGCTGGTGTCAACGGTGTTTCGAAAAACCTGATAGAAACTGTATTATTTTGTCGTTACAATTTGAAGTATCTATACATATGACTCTACATCCTGGTCGGTCATCTAATGCTTTCAGTCCTTATACTAATTTGAGCTTTCTGGCAAAGCAAATGTCAAAAAAAAGAATATTGCGTATTGCACACACAGAGCATGGAGAATGGCAGGATGTACTGAGAACCTGCAGCCGGAGTGCGGAAGTACAAACACCCATAGAGTGGACAGATTACCACGCACGTTTCCAGGTATCGTTTTAAATTTCTAAAGAAAAACACAATTCATAAAATTAATACTTAACAGTCTTGAATTGTTATCCAAACATGCAATAGGCAATTTGTAGCATCTTAAGCTTGTTTTACTTACTTAGTCTCTGACCGTTTCGATAAGAGTGTAGCCTTTTTGCACCTCTTGGTAATATTGTGATGACAATTTTTACGGTACGAAAGCTCCGAATACGTTAGTCAATCGGAACATAACCACTGGTTTCCACTTCACTTTCTGGGACTTCGTAGGTGTGCAAGACTAATGTGTACAACTGGAAGAAAGACTCCATACAGAGCCAAATGCCCGGAACTACGGACGAGTCCGAAGATCCTGACTTCTTCCAAGGTTCCACACACTTCGCCCTCGCCGCTGTAAACAGAAATGTCCGCAACTCTCGCCCCGTCATCATTTCGAACACAAACATTAATGTAAGAGAAGATGAGGAGAAGGCAATCCAGATCTTGTATTTCGATCACGAAGACGATCGCCTGTTCTTTTACATCACTGTTCCTCCACACTTGGGAAGCGCCCGGCTGTATGACGAGGAGGTTTGTATATATATCATATGTATCAAAAAGAGAATCTCATCTTCAAACACGGGTTGTGCTCAGCATTAACAGTGGGAAAGAAATGACACCAGAGGGTTTCCTCAGCAGATCAGAGGGAACTGTTTCTCTTAAGACTTTCACAGCCGCCTTCTACCGTTCCGAAGTAACAATGACGTTTTTAACATGAAAATGTAAAATTTGCAGATAGTCAGCAATATCTGGAAGAGAAATACATCAAACTTACATCCTTCTCTGTTTCCAACGCCAGGAGTTCCCGATCCTTTTGTACCGCCCCTGCCTGGACTGTTTCGGTACTGACAGAATCAACATCACGGCTGTAGAGATGCTGCCAAACACCCTAAACTCGAATCGCATCAACATCCAGCTCGTGATGGAGGTGGAGCCCCTGAACGACGACCCAGTCCTGTTTGTCCTCGTTGAGGATAATTCCACCTTGATCGTTCCGACCAAAAGGTTAGAACTGACGACTGAGGTGAACCGTGTGTCCAATATGTACCATGAGGACCTGCAGGTGGTCGTTGGCGCGTACGATGTGGAAGCAGAGGACATTTTAACTCTGTACTTTAGTACAGGAAGCAATGGCGCGATGTCAATATCATATCAAACACGGCATGTTGACTTTGTCAGTCACAGTCCTTGCAGCACCAACAGTACGTGGTTTTCAGTTGTAGAA
>LZCU01007956.1:4719-23923 GCA_001663935.1 Asymmetron lucayanum | reverse complement strand
CAGTATACGGGTCTTTTCCCTGCCAAAACAAATATCTCGAGGTATATAGTCTCTTTTGCAGCCAGAACACAGAACACAATATACTACAATATCTACACAGTCTTTAAATAGTCAGAATCGGTGTCTCCACATTCTGCGTTTACGTTTGGTCACATTATGACATGTACAATACAAGAAAAGACTCAACATTGATATAAGACGGACCACCAACATAAACAACTCCTTGTGGAAGTATGATATTGCTCCTTCTCTCCTTAGTCCTTTTTTTGCACTCAGTGTTCTGGGTTTAATCCCTGAGATTGCTGACACTGAGACAGGCTTTTCAGTTTGTTCTCTTTCTTCCACTTCATCCGGCGGTTTTGGAACCAGATCTTGATCTGTCGCTCCGTCAAGCACAGCGCATGCGCGATCTCTATGCGCCGCCGCCGTGTGAGATACCGGTTGAAGTGAAATTCCTTCTCCAGCTCCAAGGTCTGGTAGCGAGTGTACGCAGTGCGCGTGCGCTTGTTGTCCCCCGTCCCAGCAGCTGTAGAATACAAAAACAAGCTGTAGATTACAACAACAAAACTCAGGCAAGCCTTGTGGAGGCAAGCAGCACTTATTCTCCATGTATTCTACACATTTTCTTCTATGAAAATACATATTTGGAAGAATACGTCACATTTTCTGTATTCGTCTACCTTTTTGTCTGCACTGTTCTCAAATATTTTACCTCAATTAAAAAAAAACTAGGTTTTACAACATTCAAAAAAAGCCTACTTATAACTATATGAAATAGTCGTGTATTTCTCGTCTAGAGTATGAAATTATAGCAGGGTTCAGCAGTTTTCTAGGAAGACTGGGAGAGCAGTCTTCTGCAACATGGATGTCAAATCATTAGGAAGACGCCATGCTGGTCCTCAATGTGAAAAATCATCAATAATCTTCAAGATGTGGATGTAAGAGAAGATAAGAAAATGATGCCTACACAAAGGGGCTGTCTATTAGGGTTGTTTCTTCTTAATCTCCAAGCAGATTTAAGGAGGCAAGACAGTAGGCAAAGCAGTAGGCAAAAGATGTTCGGGGGCTTTTACATTTTTTTTGCCTACTGCTTTGACTACTGTCTTGCCTCCGTCAATCTGCTTGGAGATTAATTCCTTCTGAGCAATGTTTTCAGGAAGAACAACTAGGCTGAAATGTGACATGAAATAATAACAGCGATAGTGTACCACGATAAAGCCGAAGTGCTGGCTATAAGTGTGTCAGTTCTGAGATTTATCATAAATCATAATTCTATCATATCTCACTCGTATGTTCTCTTCCTTCTGTTCTTTTTTGTGTTGATTTTTTCTCTCAAAAATACATACTGTACAAGAATTAGTAAAGAGAGAGAGAGAGAGAGATGATAGACAAAGAGGGAGCATCTTTATACATCTATTTTTTCAAGGCGTGTGGCATCTTTTACTGTGGGTTGAATAGAAATAATATCAAAGAGTTGAGTTTTGTGAAGTGTTTCCACTCAGGTTGTCAGTTTTTGTTGTTGAGGTTTTCCTGCTGGTTGTCACAAACATTCCAGCTTCATACACTTTGATTTCTTGAACTTGTTTTGTCTGAGGATTTGAGATAGAGTCGACAAGAATGCAAAACACACAATTTGAGCAAGTTTTAATGATGCCAACCGTCTAGACATAAAGGGACGACTTGGGAGGATGGCTTTCTCGTCTTGGCATTGACTCAGTCACAGTGGAATAAATTACGAGGACTGTGAACTCTCGAAGCTCTCTTAGCTCTTTAATCAACTAGAGGAAGGGAAAAGGGAACCTTTTGACCTGAGGGGCAGCAAGAAGATATTTTTCTTCTCGTGTGAGAACAGACTGATACACTAACAAACAGGGCCGGTGTCAGGGCTTGGGATGCACGTGTGTCTGTAGAATGATATACTCCAAGAACACCGATCCACCTCGTTTAACACGATCACCGTTACAATTGCTGTGATCCGTGTGTGTACAAGAGATGGGAATTAATGGCGACAATTTAAGGTTGGGTCGTATGACAGCCGCAGGCCTTGGGTCTACTTGAGGCACAGAATCTAACGTCTTGGGGTGTAAGACGTGTGATCTGTCTTGGTGGAGAGCTAGTAGGCTCATTGTGCGAGGTACAAGCCTAACAATACTGTGGCCTTATGGCTGGACCAGGTCAGGGGACGTTGTTTTGGAAGGAGGCCCTCCCAGGCCTGGGGAGAGACACTAAACAGCTTGTCATGAAGTGTCAAGCTTTTTAATTACCGATAAAACTCGCGTGTCGGACCGGTAATAGAAGGGAACATTGACTCCTGAATTATTTGCACGATTTGTCACCGTAAGGTAGCTGGCCGATAAATAAAGGTGCTCAGAGATGGCTCTTTTGGGGCACTCAAACGAACAAACGAGGGTTAAGTATACCGGGGCTGTACAACAATTGGCCAATGGAAGGCGTCGTAAAAGCGGATATATCACAGAGCGAAGACCAACTACAGCACGCTACGGCCCATTTTCGCGCAGATAACTCTATTAATAGCTCAATAAAGGGTCGTAAAACCAAGTTACAGTGACATAACAACGCTATCAAGTTCAGACTGCGCTCACACAAGTGTGTGAGGCGGTGGAGAGGAAAGGTCTGGCTGTTCTGGCGTCTGTGTGCTGGTGTGAACGCGGAAGTACGACTATACTTACAGTGGTTCAGGTGGATTTTCCTCATCCAGGGATACATGGGGATGTTACTTGGAGACGAGGACGCTGTGCTGTTGGCGGTGTTGTTGTTGTTCGGCTGGACGGAGCCCGTGGCCGGGGCCGAGGCGTTCGGACTGCCGACACTCTCCAGATCGACGTCGGGAGGGCTCGGCGTGTTCTGGGTGGGTGGATGGGCCGCCATGCCAGTGCTACTCGGGGTCGAAGTGCAGGTAGCCGGGCTCATGGCGGGGGTGCTCATGGGCAGGTGCGTGAGGCGCTGGGTCTGGCCGCCCGACATACTCGACTGTGCACATGCCGACTGCTGCTGGTGCGACGTGTCGCCCCGTGCCAGGGTACAGTCGGACTGGGTCTGGTGGTGCTGCTGCGACTGTGGCGGCTGTTGCTGTTGCTGCTGCTGCCGGCTGTAGCTGTAGTCGTACGCCGCCGCCGTCGCCTCCATCCCCGCCGTCCCTCCCCCGTACGGCCCGCCAGAACCAGAACTTCGAGCGGAGGAAAAGCTCCCGACCTGGAAGTCTTGACCATTTTGATAACGTGCGGGATACGAGTTTACAAAATACGAGCTCATTTGTTTTGGTTGATTTGTGGCCTTTGCCGTGTGTCGCTTTCCTGCGAGTGGGTTTGATGAATTGGACAAATGTCTCGCTCTTGCCTCGCACACACCCACCTTCACGGGACACCTGCCAAATAAGGAAGAAATGGGACATCACGTGAGAAAAACAGCCAATCGTGCGGCTTTTTCCTGACCCACAGGGACAAAACAGTAAGGAACGGTGGATGATAAATTCATTTTAAATAGAATAATCACATGTTGGAAGCCTCTCTTCAACAATGCACGGTCAAGTCAATCAGCGTAGGTAACACAGCTGTACATCCTTCCTAACTCGTCTTTCCTAGGCAGAGTTGATGTATCTGTGGCGCTACTGTGCTACAGCAGAGGTCGTGAGAGCCCCAGAGTTTGTTGTTGAAAAGTACCCTGTTCCAGCGCGGGTACTGTAGGTTACACGGGGCTGGCACGCCTCCCTTCCGCATCCATAACTCACCCCGTGGTATTTCACGACATCGTAAACCGGTCATAAAAGTACGGCACCGTTTGAAGGCAATTAGCGACCTGTCCGCCACAATCATGCTTGTCGTAGCGCTTTGCACTTCACGCAATCTCGTGGTTTTATAATAAAGTGCGCGTGCTTAAATCTTTATTAAAACGTCGATGCGATAACAACGGGTGCATATTCTTTACAACCAATTTGGGAGCACCCCTTCTCGGTGGAACGTACATCAGTCGGCTTGTAAAATCGCGTCTTTTCTTTTTACGACTCCGGCGCGCCACATGGCTTCACACACTCTCGTTACAGATGTAGGTACAAACTTTGGTACGCATGCACAGCTAACGACGTCAACAACACAGCTAAACAACCACAGAGTAAACAAACAAAAGGGCTTGCCGCCTTCCGTACCCCACCCTGCTGGGTACCTTCCAACCTGTGGCTCTATGGATACACCTTGCTATCTCTAGACCTACAGTCTGCTGTCTAAGCCAAGTAGCAGCCAAGAGAAGTGTCAGGATCGATCTGAGAGCCCACCGCTGCTCTGCCAGTAAAAGTACGAATCAGCCTAACTCTACAACCAGAGTGCGACAAACGCGGATCGCCCCAATGTTTTTTGTCTCAGTTTGGTCAGAAATGCCGCCGCCTCTGTGTTTTGGCTATCACGTTACAGCCCCAAATCACAAAAGCAAACCTTACTTCAAAACAGCACAATATCACGTTCATTTCGGCAGCTTCTGAAATATCCTGTAGCAAAATCCGTCTCAGTCTTGACAGTTTTCTGGGGTGGTAATAAAAAAGTTTTTTTATCGTGCATACATGGCAACAGAGACCTGTTCGGTACATATCGCAATAACTGAAGTGACACAAACCTACGGAGGAACCAATGTTTTTAGATGCAACAGTACTTTCCAAAACAGAGGACAAAGAAGAGCTAGTTTTAGACAGGACTTGAGAGTGGAGGCCATGTGGGAAAGTTGGCAATGTAATCTGGAGTGACATGCCATGAGTGGCGGGCGAGGACAGCCATGTGCGGCCGGAGTACGGCAGAACGCATTGTGTGGAAAGTGGCCCGAGTCACCGGCCTCAATTTATCACGATCTTTCACAACAAAACCACATGCTAGGACTCCGGACTTCCCCCCTCCCCTCAGACTTGCCCTAGCTCAACCTTCTGTGGCGGATAGCGACCTGTAACGCCTTCAAAACTTTCCGGAAAACGTTCGACTCGCTTTTTGAAAGCCTGCTTCCAAAACAACATACCATATCGCACCGTATCAGCCCTCTCTTCCCCACCGTTCTGGTGAAATTTGGCGTGCCCCAGCCGTTTTGTGTTTGTCCTAAAACTGGTAAAGATCGCGGAAAGCCGGTCGGCCCAGCCGGCTGAGCGGGTCTGTTACGAGGAGCCCGTGCTATCTGCTGCTCACTCAGACGCGTTTTACGACCATCCCGAGAGGCGATATTAGACGGAGGGCAGACACTATAATTTTAGTGACAATAAACTCAAAATGGCTCCATAAACGCCGGTCGTATT
This sequence comes from Asymmetron lucayanum, assembly GCA_001663935.1. Lineage (NCBI taxonomy): Eukaryota > Metazoa > Chordata > Leptocardii > Amphioxiformes > Branchiostomatidae > Asymmetron > Asymmetron lucayanum. The sequence goes on along the minus strand of LZCU01007956.1, from coordinate 18,639 downwards.
TCTAGGTTTTACTATCTCCAACACGTTTTCGCAACGTGGTCGGCCAAGTTCACGCGGCAAACTTGACTGGCGACCAAAACAAGGGCAGGGACGCCGCGAGTTTTGGGAGTATAAGGAAACGTTTTGGGCTGTTTCCTCGCCAAATGGAATTAAAAGATGGAGGACTGGCAGACTGAACAAGAAAGTCGATGCGGTATAAGGTTGGAGAATGCCCCATGGCGCCAAGACTCTTCTGTGCTTGATCCTGTTTACTGCGGAATAAATTCATCTCCCAATAAGTTAAATTCTTCTCTCTCATATTAACAGCCACAAATTTCCAATTTGGAGCTAAACTGATTCTTTGGGTATTAGCGGGTACATCAAATTGTGCCATACATCACGGAGATGAGAGTTGTCAGCAATAGTTGCTGGGAGCCAAACACGACTAAATCAGAACCATCTAACATTGTAAGATGTCTATGCGACATATACTACGGAACATATACTCGGTGACCGAGAAAGAATTCTTGTTGCTGAGATTTTTATGAAGTGGCGAAATCATCGATTTGTGCGCCCAGGTTACCTATTAATGAGATAAATGCTCGCCAGGTGTAATAAAAGTGAATTTACGACGCCGTTTAGCTCCCCTTTCACCTCCAGATTCATTCGATATCGTTTCCCGCGTAAATTTCCAAAGGAGAAAAGATCCTGCCCACCATGAAATCGACACGACATCTAACATGTACGCAAATATTTCACCGGGAGGGAAAGAAGGAGGAAAAGAAAGTGGAGAGAAAAGGGGAAAGAAAGACTTAAAGGAAAAGAAAAGAAGACAAACCGTACCCAAATCTCAGCAACCTGCTTGAAGATGCTGCGAGGAAGAGGCTGCAACCACAGACTTCTTCTCAAGACGCTGGAAGAAGAAGAAGACCTGAGTAGAGAGGGGGAAGAAAAGGAGAAGAAGTCTTGGTAGTCTGAAGATGTGTGTGGCTTGAGAGTGTGGAGCCCGCAGTGGCTGTGAGGTCCTGGCGCGCCGGCTATCGGGGCAGGCTATCGGCCGGCAAAATGGAATGAATTTGTTCACGATCTTCGTGACCAGCCTGACCAATGAGCATATATCTCCTCTGTATCAGAGATCGAACTGAAACTCATTATGCTCAATAACCTATCATTTCGCCCAGCTTTTTTGGTTGGGTGGCAAGGAGGTCTGAGAGATCCCAGGGGACTAGCTGGTTATGATGAGTTTCCAATGGGTTTCGAATGGCAGTATTCAACACAAGGGAGAGGATCACGAGCTATTACCATTACACACTGAGGGTACAGGCATCTCTGACTGATGTATGCTGGCGCACACATGTTGACCCTCCGCCATTAGCAATTCCTGCCACATCTAGTAATAGACACTTCCCACACTAGAACTCCCTTACAACACAACGTGGAATTGCTACGTGTATCTCGTACCTAAACTTTACTGCATAACTACGCTCACCGCCAGCACCACGACATGATAACTCAAGTCCAAACTGCCGACGGCTCCCGGCCGTAAAACGGTGCTTCAATTTACGGGTAGGTAATAAAACCGGCGCGCGGGCAGTTCAAGTCGCCGGCGCCACACGCGTGTGCCGCCGTATACCTACCTACACTGCGACCGCTCTCCCGACCTAGTCGGGTCCGAGATGGCTGGAAAGGTACGGGTGAGACGCTCCCGGTGCACGGAGCCTGCATGAGAATGTGTAAGAGAAAGAGATTGGCCTGTACATCCTTTATCCCGACTTTTTAGCGGGTTAGGACTTACATGAGCGAGGTGCATGCGTACTGACCCACCCCACCAACCAATCACAGACTCGTTTCTCCAGAATCAATGGCGGCAGAGCGACCAAGTCTGATTCTACAAGAACCTTATCCCTGCTGTAGTAGTGCCTATCCCCCACCTACCGCCTAAAGCCGGGGAGATCGCTACAATTGCGCCTGAGATGGAGGAAGAGGACGGTAGGTTTTAGAAGTTGTGAGTGGCGCACAAGAGAAAGGCTTACCAGATCTCAGGCTCGGTGCTCGTCTTGTCACCACTTGACCGCAGGCCACCATGCTATGTGGTAGGTAAAAGCGCGTCGATTCTTCACTTGGGTTTCAGGCCGATACTCAGACCTCGTTTTGGACACTTGGCGTGAAAAAAAAGTTTGGCAAGAAAGTTTGGGTGCTTGTGTGGGGATGTAGTTGTGGTCGTTTGCAAGTGGATGAGAAAACGACTCGAATGATTTATTTCTTTCCTGCGCTAAAGGTCATAAAAACAGGGGTGACCTTACGAGATCAACTTCATTTACCGAGATCCACCGTAGATGGGGTTGTGCCAGGGGACTGGAGGCGGCAGGCCAATGATGGACTACCTTTCTGCGCCGTTAAGTGCCTACCTGGGTGAGCGCAGGGTCACTCAGGTGGGATTATATGGCCGCACCTGCCGAAAAAGTTTCTTATTTCCACTTGCGGGGGCTCACGTATATCCGTACGTCTTTCTTCCAGGTAGGTCCGGAGTGACTTGGAGAAACCAACCTGCTCACATTTGTGGCAAACGTGCGAGACGTGCTCACCCTGACCCCTAACGGCAGCGCCCTCCCCAAGCACTCATTTTCAGGGCTTTTCCATGCCCAAATATGGATGTGAAATGGACAGTGGAAATGGACAGGTGGATGAAACAAGCGAGCGTGCGGATGCTTATCGTGGTCTATATGAACCTGCGAATCCCACCTTGTGGTTTTTACAGCGACACAAGATCGGATCCACAGGGTTTATACAGACCACTACAACGTATCATGCCAAACTGCTCTTGCACTTGACTTAGCGTCCACTTGTTATGCTGAAATAGGCTAAACATAAAGTCAGCAGCCAGGCAAAAAAGGATAAGATACAAGACGAAAAATTAGTTCATTTTTACTTCGCTTAGACCTCTATCAACTTAATGTAACTCAACATAACTCAACATAACATAATAAGGTTAAAGCAATGTTTCATGCAGTGACGGCAAAGAGTTTCAGTGCATGTGACTAGAAAGTAAAACAAGTACTGAAAGTCCAACAAGCTTGAGAGGCAACCGTGAAGCAGGCATGGGGGCGAAATAGTCTGTGTGGTCATTAAAGATTCGTATTCCTCCTCTTTATAGGATCAAAGAAAGCAGCATGTAGGGCTTAACCTGGCGTAAATCCCCACATTATCTGCACATCTACACGCCTTACAGGATAGTTTTCCAGGCACGTGCCTAGGATTTTGTTGGATCAACCCGACCATGCCCTCCTGACCTATAGTAATTTGCTACTTGTGGTTATTTCACCACAATATGGCTAAACATCTCACCCTCCCTGGCTAATGTCTCAAAGGTGAAGAGGAAAAATGCACACTGTACCTTATGTCTCATAGCTGTGGCGGTGTTAAGTTTTTTCCTTAGAAGTCTGTTCTCCTGTCTTAGTCTTTAGCCTAAGGTTTGGAACTCGGGTCTTTCTGTTCACCTCCACCTCCAAACTGTAAGCCGACTGAAAGGAAAATGCGGGACGCCTTATAGGAGTGAAAATGTCCTGAAGGCATCAGGAGGTGAAGCCAAGGAATTCTAGCTGAGGGCGAAATTTCACAGCATCAACAGATTATCGGTTCCAGACCACCATCCCTCCTACATTGTCTGAGTAAACGTTTACACCGCTTCAACCAGAGTAGAACTTTAACAGGGAGTTATATTTTTGGTACCAACTTGCAAAGGAATTTTAGTGCTAACCAAAGGAAACCTATATGATGTTTTGAGCGACAGGTGTAACTCAAACGCATGACAGTCAGCACAGAGCCATTTCATTCGAGCTTCAACTTTTAATACCATTCCCACAAAACGTTCTTCGACAACACTACTATCTTACCGACCAATTCACAATCCTTTTTCTTTCACTCTAAACAAGTGTAGGCTTTCTCTAGGAAAAATGCATCAGCCTATGTTCTGGACAAAATAGTCAAAACCAGTAGAATACAGATACCTGAGTGTTCCGATTTGGCGAACGCGAGGCTTTAACGCCTCAAAGCTCTTTGGATGGGTTGAGAAGTACAGGATATATAATAGATATATACATACAAACGTTCACATTTGGCATAACTTGTACTTTTTAAGCCTCCAATACTTTGTAATCTGCTTAAATAGACCAGCTAAATGCTACTATCTATAGACTCAGTACAAAAGAATTCTTGGTCAACTACTCAAAATATGTTCCAACAAATTACAATTTGTTCGTGTAGTTCTTCCACAATTGCTGACATTGTGATTGTAATGTGAGATGTCCATAAATATAATTCCTTCTCACATGTTTCGCCATATTTGACATGGTAATTAATTAACATAAGATGAGCAATATTACAGTAACTTAGAACATCCCTGCCGATAAAAAAGGTACTCTACAGTGTTAAGTAAAAACAATGTAAATACCAATATAGATATATATTACCCGTATAATAAAGAAAACATCCTGAATGCTAATAAATAGTATTAAGACATTGTACAGAATTAGTTTTGGTCATACAATTCTCAGTGCAAATTATACACACAGAAACACTCTTAAGGGAAGTTGTATTAATACATTGCATATTTTCAGACGGTAAGCTAGACAAAATATTTGAAAACAGTCCTCTAAATAGACTAAAATGTCATTGGTATTTCATGGGGGTGAGGTATACACTTTTTCGCACTTTTGCACTTGTGCGGAAATTCATTTTGTTATTGGTCGAGTGTGTACACGCGTATGTGCGTGTGGAGGTTTACTATTTAATGTCCCTGTCTTTGTCTGAGTCCGAGTTCACATTGTTGTGGCTGTTAAGGTTGGTCAGTTGGTTGATGGTGGTGGCGTTAAGAGAAGGGATTTTGTTCTCTTTCTTCCACTTCATCCGGCGGTTTTGGAACCAGATCTTGATCTGTCGCTCCGTCAGTCCCAACAAATGCGCGATCTCAATCCGTCGCTTCCGCGTCAGGTACTTGTTAAAGTGGAATTCCTTCTCCAACTCGAGGGTCTGGTAGCGCGTGTAGGTCTGACGGCCACGTTTCTTCTCTTCACCCATCACTGTGAAAAAAGAACATAAACACACATAAAATAACCATTAATTTCATAAAAATGATCGGCGTACGCAGATTTCTACAACGATTATCCGTTCAAAATTGTAATTACTACATGCATGTTGAGCGTGCACTATGCGCTGCTTATCTATTGTTGTCCTGACCCTAGAAATTGAACGCTCAGCCGCCGAATTACACCCGGTAATACTCTAACCCTTGACTAACATTTCACGCTGAGCCCATATAAACCTGTCAGAAGTTCATGTTGCTGGTGTATGGGGCCATTACGACCCGTTTAGCACCACAAAACGCTAACCTGCGTTGTTAGAAATAACAAGGCGCACACTACGACGCCGATAAAAACATTTGACATTGTGACCCGACCTCGCCGTAACCTCGGAGTGCCCTGCCAGGCCAGTAGTAGTCGTAGTAGAGGGTTTTCCTAAAAGCGGGTCGTATTTTTGTGCTGGTTCATGGCTCGGTCGGCAGGGCAGGTCATTAGCGTGTAGCCTGCGGGAGGAGGGCTAATGTCCGAGGGAGACAGAGGGGTACTCACCCGTTTGAGAAGTGCCCTTCCGCATCCATGGGAAGACTGGTGGCGTGGGCTGGGGCAGCTGGCCGCCGGTAGACCCAGGGCTGCCCTGAGCGGGCGGCAGCGGAGACGGGCTGCTGGCCTGGAGCTTACAGCTGCTGTACTGAGGTAGATGGTGGCTGGCCAGGGCGGCCTCGTGCTTGATGGGGTCGGTGTAGGCACCTTGCTGCGCGCCGTACAAGGTCCCGTCCCCGGTCGAGTACACAGGGAACCTCTCGGGCGGGCCGTACGGGGTCGGGTACTGCCGCATGGGGTCGTACCGGACCGGGTAGCCCTGACTGGCGTACGAGTCGCCCCCGTTTTGTAAGTTACCAGGAAAGGAGTTCACAAAATACGAGCTCATTGGATATGTTGTGCCGGTGCGCCGTGGTGGTCCGTTGTAGTAGTAGTAGTGTAGTTAGACGTGCTTACGTCCGATCTCGATTTGTTGACGATTTGGGAGTGAATCTGATATGCCTCCAACCACTTATCTGTAAATGACAAGAGAAATGACGCGATCAGATGACCAGCGTCCACCAATGGCGGTTCGTTTGGAACCCATAAAACATCTCCTGACAATAGCCACAGAGTAATATTCACGCCTCACTACCCTCCCTCATTCTCATGAAGATGAAATATTCTACGATGGGTCATGTCCAGGTAAACAACACGCTCCCCTCGCCACTGCGCGCCCGCTACTTGCCCTCCCACTCACCCCAGCTACCCGCCACGGACTACCTACAAAAACACGTCCGTTTTACCTCACGCTTGAAGACACGTCAAAAAAGACTTGCATCGTTGAACCCTGTCCCTTTCACCCCACTGAAAATTAAAGCTACGATATTCAATTTCATGTAGAAATCAATTTCACAGGTGGCAGGCCTTTTCTTTTGGCCCAAACACCGAGAGTCCCATAGAGTGCCACAAACCCCGTCAGACAAGAAACTGGACGTGATGTTGCAGGGAATCTTCACGACTCAAGAACAAGTGCTCGTATGAAGACTCTGGTCTCATTGTATCGTAGAAGGAACACACGCGCATACCTGATGTCAATTTGTGTTTACGCACATGGTAAAGGCGCCATGCAGCATTAGGTAATGAATCGCCAGCGTAAACGAGCGGGAAGGAAAAATGGTCTGTGTGAGAGTTTTGGACGTCGCCACGCTGGAGTCGCGGGGAGGTCACCGGTGCATCTGGCGGTCCGTACCTACATTAGCGCCCCCTACAGGCACGGGCCTACCCTGCTTGTTTACCTTTGTTAACGCCCGTACAGCACAACTCAGCAGCGGTATCTCCCCTCACCCCACAACATGGACGCACACAAGAAAGATGCGCATCTTCTAAAGAAACTAACCTCACTGTAACACTTTTTCCGCGGTAATAACGCGGGATTGAAGCCGCCGCCGGCGCCCCCATAAAACACGATTTCTGAGCGGACAGAGGAAAACACGTCGGCCGCCCAAGCGATAGCTATCTATGTTCGCTCCGCGCCATAAATGACCATGATTTTTAACAAGGTTCACCCCTAATTTTTCTCCGCGGAAAATTGGACATGGCTACGTAGTCATGAGAAATGCCGGTCGGATATGTGAGATAAGGCAGAGAGAGACAGGTCCGCAGGGAGAGGCATCGCCAGCGCCATTCCTGACACACATGACAGCCGTATTTCTAGAAAATTAATGGCTCTGACCTACATTTAGTTTGCCAGGCAATAAATGAGCTCGTTAAACCTACACTCGCAACCTCCCTTAACTTTATCGTTTCTCTTTGAAATGTTAAAAGAAGTTGGACTCTAGTTCACACGAGGAGTGGAAAATATTTGTTAGGGACAGGTTGTAGGGGTGGTTTGTTTTGGAGTGTTTGGGGTTCGCGGGTCTAAGACAACGCATCCGGTTAGGACAAACGATAGAGACAAAGATAGCCAAGACTTTACAGGTTCTCGGGTTTGTTTGTGAAACAGACCCGTGTGTGCCACATAAGGAAAGCATTCTGTTTTTGTAACTGACAAGTTGGAAGTCTGAAATTGACACCATTTACCTAGAGGCGCCTAGTCGGTGCCCCTCGGTCGCACCTTACAACCCATAATTTCAACGATATGAAAAATATTATGAATCATACAAACATAGCATCTGTTTTCACCAGTTTTCAGGACATGGCAGGTGACTTAGTGAGTGTTGTTGGCGGTAAATGTGATTGTATAACGACGTTTTTTCATGTTATTTCAGCTAGAATATGGAGGAAAGCTACTGGCGGAAAGGTTTACCTGGTTTTGTCCCACACTCAGACATATTGGCGTGCTCCGCTTTCGTGCAAGTGTGAGCCGACAAGACGGAGACAATCCTGCCCTTTTACACACTGACAGGCCGCACAATTGAGTCCCAGAATTTCTAGTGACATTTATCATCACAAAACTGTTATTCTCGCTATTTTTCCGTTCGATTTGGCGCCAGCAAAGCAGGCCGTGCGTTCTGCCGCGGTTGACGTGAGCTGGCATTTCAAACCGACAGCCAGTTCAATAGAAACAAAAACGCACCGAGACGACGGTTGTGTCAATTACATCTTTTGAAATTTCAAATCTCACGTCAGAAAGCTGATCACATTACGTATCTAGAGAGAAGTCAAATGATTTCATTTTGTTCCGAAGAATTGGCACTTTGTTCGAGAGCTACGACTAGCACGGAAACGTCATTGCGTGACCTTTTTTTCACCTTTCAGAATAACATGAAATAATTATGCAATAACATACAAGCCATGCCACAGTTTTGGGCCAACGCTTGGTAAAATAAGCATTCCAATTTTCGCGATTTTACTTATTTTTCTATTCAATAGTTTATCAAAACATAGGTACACTACAGGAGCACCACAATATAGGATGTAAATGCGACAAACTATAATTACGAAATATGAACCTTTTTTGTCCCAGTTTCTAAATGCTATAAATATATCATACATAATAAACTCACATCATAAACTCAACCCCAATAGAGTAAAATCAATCCTCTCATTCTGATGTTTTCCAACGACATAAAACCTTCCATGAATATTGGTTGACCTTTCCTATGATTAAACCTTTCGTTTTGTAAATACTATGAACTCGTGGGCGGGAATTTAGCATTCATAACCAAAATATCGTCGTGATTTTGCACACATTGTGCTTGAAACAAGGACCAGAGGAACAGTGTTATAAGAAATCTATACTGTACTATTTATAATTTCTTAGAAACTACCTTCCTACGGCAATCCTACAATATCATATCCAGGTATATTTTTCCTGACTGCAGTAAGACTTTGGAGTGTGTTTAGGATGTACCTGTGTGTCATTGCGTGTCACTACCGGTATGTCTGTGATAGATTCCAGGGTTTGTTTTGTCAACAGAGCCAGATGTAGCATGTTCAGATATGAATCTTGCATCTTGTACATTACATACCTTCACTCGGACGCTACAGACGCTCGTGAGAAATAGAAATATCCAGGACTATACCCGTTTTATTTTTATTCACTTCAGTATAAAAAAATATGTTGCAGTGGCTCAAATCAGCTTTTATATTCTGTATGAAATGTTTTATTTTTCATGTGTATATAGTTATTTACAGCACAGGTATAATATATTGTCTCCATAATCTACGTCGTTTTACAAAAGCATTTTAGTTCTAGTGTTGTGTTGTAAGGTGTACTTTTCAGCACGCTAATAGATAGCCGTTTGACCCGCACGACATAAATATATAATGTTTCACCACAGTTGAAAGAAGTACGGCGAGTTGCGCAGTAAATGTTTTTTTAAATACACGTCTTTATTGAAGAGGGTCTTTGCTTAGTAACGCATGGTACAGATGTTTCAGACCTTACTGTTGTAGGGTTGGAGAAAATAATATTTTAGCGGATTTTCTAAATCGCCTAAGTGTGGTACACGGTTTATTTACTGTATTTGCCATCATATGTGCAAAATATTTTAGTGTAGAAGAAATATTATCACCTGGCAATGTATTTTCTGTGCTTTGTAGATACAGATAAGTATAAATTGTTGTCTATGCTCCTAAAGTGTGTATATTTTGTCTACCAGTATATACTAAATGACAAACAAGAACTGTAAAGCTATAGAACAAAAAACACGACGTCTTTATTTTGCATCTGTGCACACAGAGTACACAAACTCCAAAGCAGCGGTATTGCATTATTAAGCTGTGTGTAAATGTTCTAAATATAGGTACTATTTACGTAATGTTGTACCTTGAACCTATATAAGGTGGAGATATTTATGTATTTTTCATAGTGAAACGCGTGGTATATACGGCACTTGTTACAACATAGCAGACCTTTCACATAGTAGCACACAACACATGTAAAATATTAATGTAGCATATGCCTTATGTTGTCCGCGCTTGGTATGTTTGCATTACTAAACGTTCTGCTATGTTTCTTTTATTTTATGGTATTTCTGATGACGATAACCGTGGTTATTTACAGCGTTACATATAGTATTTCAGTATGAACCAAAAATAAATATTTTACAGTGCAATACTAGTGTTTTGCAGTCTGAATCATTCGTGCAATATGGTTGTTTATATAGGAGCTGTACATGTTTGTCGTGTGATTTTGCTTAGTGTGCAGATCCAGAAGAAGTGTAGTTTTCGCTAACATCTGTACTCACTTGATACACGTATAGTTTCCATTAAGTTGGAGGCTAGGTTCATGGGGTAAAGATCGTTCTGGGTGAGAAACAAACGTTAGGAAACCATTCTAAACACGGCGTTTATTCTGAGCGTTCCATAAATCTGCCAAACTCTGCCTTGGGAGATTTAACACTTCGACAGGTGTTCGACGAAAATATTCTAAGGTGTGAAGATCTGGAAAAACCTTAAGGCTAAATCCTTTGTTACCTGGTAGAAGAAATGACTGAGTTGCGGAATATCACCTGCAATTTTCACGTCTATGACCCGCCATTAAAATGATAGCTGCGGCCAATTATGTCATTTTACCGCCTCACAGACAATCCACTGTTCGTTTCCAAGGTATTTTTCATTGCACTGGTCGAAATTACAGCAAGGCTGACACTTTTGTTGTGTCTGAATTTTCTGGAAAGGTTCCAGAATTGGCGGATTTCGAGACGCAACAAACGATGTCGGTGTAACAACAGTTCAACCGGGGGCACGGAGAGAAATCAACACACAAATTCATCTTGTCGATTTCTGCGCAACGTACCTCCTGAAATGTACATGAAATACTCTTGAAATCAACACAAAATGTCTTTTATGGAAGTGGGATACGTTTATGAGTACATACCGGTGACCAGACAGGTCAATGTGGCTTACAACAAGGCTTGGAGTAGATCCAAGCTCGCAGTAGGACGGCCTTTTGCGCGGCTAAATCAGACACCAAAGAAGCTGACTTTTGACTTTTGCTATGACAGCGAAAATCGAAGAAGAATATCACAGACGTTAAACGACACACAACGATCTAGCCGTATGCATTCATAAACACTATGGAAATTATCACACGTATTACAGGTTTTCCACACAACAGAGAAACTACGAAAACACAAATGTCTATGTTCGGAGTAGAGTAGAGTCAAACACTAAAATGTGCCAAAAAGATCAAAAGACTCTCATTGTCAGCAATTTTGTTCTCTGATGTATAACGTGTTGGCTCTAGATGCAAGTGTTTACGTTAAAATGCTGCATGCTGTTCAAAAAGTGACGGAAAGAAAATAGTAGTATTTGGAAATCTAAGGAGAGAGGACTTTGTCGGCTCGGTAATTCCTACAGTAAAATAAGAGTTTTAGCAAACAGTATAAAATAGTTGGCGTCAATATCGTTCCTAATTTTAAAGACTGGCTCATTTGTAGACTTTGAAGTAATGAATTTTGGATTAAACTGTAATCTAAGAAGGTTTTCGTTCGCTGCAAACGACGGTTTACTTTGCAAAATCCATGTAAAACGAACATGGCGGCCGAGCGCACAAGAACGCAACTGTTCAAAATAAGACATTGCGTTTGTTATTCACACTAAGACCGGAGAAAACATGTCACTTAATACACGTGTGTGTTGAAAGAAGATGTATAAATGTTAACAGTGATGTTTTGCAGATTTAGTGGATGAAGACGTATTTGGAACAACAACCTCGTCACTTGGAGTAAAGCTGTTCTCACACCAGATTCGTTCGCTGCAGTCACAGTGCCAAAACCCTCCTGAGAATTATCAAAACGCGTCAAAGTCATCGTAAACAAAGGTCACAATTAGAGAGAAAAATAACACTCCTAATATCCTCCTAAACGCTCTAATTATGTGGTGAAATTAGGTTGACGAAAGTGCACTATGAAGCAGTTTGTCATAATCAAACAGTCGATAAAAGTATCGCACTTCATGTTTCTGTTATGATTGAAAAAACAAGTCAAGAGGGACCAAAATTATCACCATAACCTTGTCACGAAAGGCCAAGGTTAGAATATTTTCATTTCGTTTCAGGGAAAATATTTGCAAAGGACTTTTGGGGAAGTTAGCGTTAACCAGTTGTAAAAATAGAAGTTGTCATCATTTGAGATACTGTTAAAAGTTTTGAGAAAATTTGTTACACAAAGTTTGATTAAAAGTGCTGTGCAGACAAGACTTTGAAATGACGTGAAACATGTTGAAGACCTGTCTCAACGTCAGTTTTTAAATGTAAAAACACAAAGAAACTAAAGAATTGCACCAAAGGAATAAAAAGACCGAAAAATTACTTTCTCCATTCACTACTGGTCTGCTGTTCATTTGTTTCATGTTGTAATATGACAGGAATTCTCGCACTAAACGCAAAGTCTGGTTTTATGGATAAGAAAAGCCAAAGGTACACTCTACGTCGAGTACTCCTGGCCTTTTACATTACGTTTACAGGTGTTATAAGTTGCCAATAAGTGTAAACCACTGTGTGTATAATTCAACTAACACACCTAACACGTGTGAGCTCGCACAGAAACCTTTTTTTTCCGAGCTGTTACATATTCGACAAGATTTCGATCCAATTCTGAATAAGTAGTATCATATGAAACTTGGTAGGATGGAGTAATAGCTGACGAATCCCAGAACCCTTTTGCATAAGTTTTAAAGCCGAAAAGTTGATGAAATGTACACAGAATGTTGACTGGAAGCTTGAATGTGATCAAAGAATTTAAAAAAAACTACAATAACAGTAACTAACTACACTAACTTCATTTTCAGAAGTACAACACTTTCCTTGGTATACACGATTTGTGTCTAATGTAATCTAAGGTAGGGAGTGTTGTACGAATCAGGCTGCCTCACAGTTTAGTATCGACGATGGTCCAACTGTCACAGAAATTACTTTTCTTCCCGCAAAACAACAGGTTGGAAATACTTGCTATTGTTCCCAACAGTGTTCAGAAGTTGGTATGCCAGAAAGTTGTCAATATACCGGGAAATGTGCGTCAAAAGAGAAACACTTTCAGGTGTGAATGTCGCACTTGTACAAAAGTAGAAAGGGTCGTTTTTAAGCACTTCTTTTATCCACAAACATATATACACATGTACATACAGTTTCATCTTGTTCCTTCTGGGTTGAATACATGTTTTAACGGCACAACATTGTCCAAAAAGTGAGAAATCAGACTATAATTTGATAATACAATGTGTAACTCACTCACTCTCCGTTGAGCTCTCTACAACTATAAATTTCTGTAAAGTTGTGAAGACTTTTCAAGTTTGAAGCCCAAATTTGTAGAGATACTTTTACGTTTGGGAGTAGAGTAGAGTCAAAGTTAGCAAAGATGAAGTCATGTCTGTTTAGGACTTGTTGTTCAGTATGGTACGATGGAAAACGACACTAAAGGTCTTGACTGAAATAAGAATATCGAACTAGGTTCATTTCCAACCACTGCGCAACGAAATGACTACACTTAAAAGTCTTACACTAAAAAAACGATAGTATTATGGATAGCTTTTGATATACCTGACCAAACATAACACTTCCCATTAAACTGGAAAAAGAAGGCAACAAAACATTGTTACTCTTAGTATGTTGGAAACAATCCAAGGGATTTCAACAGTTACTGCTTCCATATATCGTTCATGATAAACAGAAAAAAACGACCAGAGTCGGTCAAGGGACTAGGCAGGCCAGAACAACAGGGAAAACAACGCCACAAGAAATATGTGTATGTGTACGGCTATTTGAACGAAACATGGCAACTTCTTTATCAGAGGAAGGTAGTACAAACTGGATTGTTACTTCCTACCGAGACGAAACATCTACTCTACTCTATTCTATAGAACAGAAACGTTTTGACTTCGAAAAAAAACTGGAAAC
>LZCU01007926.1:0-14902 GCA_001663935.1 Asymmetron lucayanum | reverse complement strand
GTCTTCATCGCGACGTCAGTAAGTATCCACATACCAAATATCATAACAATCCATCAAATGGGTTCTTGAGTTCTACTCGCGGAAATACAAACAGACAAACAAACAGACGCGTTAAACACAATACCTCTCGTGATACTCACGGAGGTAATAAACCTTACGCATAACCCAAACAGTTTTACTGCTACTTCTGAACAGCATACAGAAGTCCTTCCCTCAACGTTTCTGCTTGACCGGACATGACCCCGTGACGTCACACGCTCGTGATCACAACACCTACGCACCCGGAAGTTAAGGCCGTACCCAGACTTGGATCGCGAGGTTGTGTCTAAAAATTGATCCTGTAACTTTTCTGGTGTAGCTGTCAACCAAAGTGGCCATGATAAAGTTTTATGTTCTACTTAGGCTCCTTGTGTGTTTGTGTACTAGCAGTCTACTTTCAGTGGTGACAGGAAGTGACGGTAAGTCGCAGATCTTTACGTCTATCCAGATTATCAGATTATCAAGGGATGCAACCGGTTGTTTTCGGTTAGCAACAGCTAGAACCATTTCAAGTGTATTTAAAGGTTGCCGAACAGAAGTAACAGAATATGTCAATGAAAATGTATATCACTTCAGAATATAGTAGAGAATCCGATTGACCCACCATGTGGATCATACGGTTCACGCTGCCCCGAGGAAGGTATCAACCAATTCAGCACGTCTCTTGTGGTGGGTGTCGAATTGGTGCATGCAATTATGCATTGCAGGATAGGAACGTGGCATAAAAGCGAAATGGAACGCAAAAACTGACATTCAGTGACTACCGAGACCATTCCTAACGATACAACTCCACTTTGATGCTCGGAATTTTATATCGCTTCATATACTCTATTGAGCAAATATCCGGTGTTAGTGTCACACCGCGCGATTTGTAGTGGAAAGTTGAGATTAGCCTATCCCCACCATGTAACGTTAGTACATTTTCCAGCCTAGATATCTGTTTTATTCTTCACTCCAGGGTATCTACGTATTAATTTGTGGTTCCTGTGTAGGTTCTGTAACTTCTGCTTCTCCTTCTAGCCCCCAAACATTTGAACTGTACTAGATCAAACATCAATCCATAGAAATAAATGATTTAGTGGTACTTTCTTCTTACCTGCACAACAATGTGCCCGGCTCCAATATCACAACATGCCTGCTCCTATATCACGGGGTAAAGAAAACTACATAGCCATTAAAGACTGAATGAATTGTTACAGACACGCATACAAGTGCACATAATGAACATTTTGGAAACGGAGTGGTTTAAAAGACCTTGCATTCACTTTCAGATCTTTGATTTCTGGTTCAATTTGTGTTTGCCGATATGCATTTTACAAACCTGAACTAAAGGAAAGGGCAGTGTCTGTGTGCCGATGATACATTTCACACCATAACTCCACGCCTTTTTGAAACCCACTATTTCCCCAGATTGCCGCCATACGCTTGGAATGGAGGATGGAACTATAAAGGGCGAAGACATCACTGCGTCGTCTGAATGGCTCTCGTGGTTATCGGCGTCGTCTGCAAGGTTGAACGGAGATAACGCCTGGTTGCCATCAGTTAGACGTGGGTCATGGATTCAGGTGGATTTGAAACAAAGGAAGACAGTCAGTGGTGTGATCACTCAAGGATACGACGGCTACGTGAACAATTATTGGACCAAAAGCTATCAAGTAGGGTATGTGGACAACGATGGCAGTTGGTCAAAAATCATGACTCCAACAGGAAATGCAATGGTAAGAACTACTTGAAATTGTGTTTTGTGAAACATCGTGGTGTCCATTTGTGATACAAGATGTGGTCTTTTCAAACAGTTTTGATACACTTATGGATATCCAGTCAAACTCAACAATATCACTGTATATTGAAAATTACCTTAGATATGAAGTATGTAATATAATTCTAGCATGTGGAATTATTCTGGATCTCCGGGTGTTTCTTTTATGTTCTGTTAGAAGTTTCACCAGAGTTTTGAAGTGGCATCAAGGTCCGTTTTGCTATTCGGTTTGTGCAACATCTTTGAGCGTCAGCAAATGCTAAAGGCGTCACTGTATTGACTGAAGGAGAAAGGCACATTGTCAGAGATACATGAAATAGCAGTCATTGTCTCAGCTTGGTGTAGATATTATAAGATATGTTATCACTAGCCACCAGCCATCCATTTTTGCATGACATATAAATATAACAACTGCGCGCCATTTAGTAAATTGTTGTTGTTGTTTTCTTTTTCAGAATTTTGCCGGGAATACCAATACTGATGATCCGAAGACTAACTTCTTTGACAGCCCCGTTGTTACACAAGTGATCAGACTGTACCCTACTGATTGGAACGTTCGGCCAGCTCTCCGAATGGAGATTCTAGGTTGTGACTTCGTCGGTAAGACCTGATTAATTTTCGTTAAGCCAGGTATGTAAATTAATGACAACAAAAAATGTTCGCACACTTGTTGACTCGGTCAAGTCTTTTTGACAAAATATCTGACTTTCCTATCTCCGAACAGTGACTACCCAGTCAAGTACGTATGCTGTTACGACGACGCCGTCTACTACCTTACGAACCCCAACTCCTACGCTAACTTCTACTCTTCGTCAGACCGAGACATCTTTCTCATCTGAAAAGTTATCAACAGGTACAATCGGTATCAGTTTTTCAGATAATCACGTCTTTCTTTTCAAATCTTCCTTATTGGTTGATTGCAGGTACCAGTAAAATGATTCACCTCTTGTAGACGCCTTTGGGCACGATGTACGTTTAGTAAGTCGA
This sequence comes from Asymmetron lucayanum, assembly GCA_001663935.1. Classification (NCBI taxonomy): domain Eukaryota; kingdom Metazoa; phylum Chordata; class Leptocardii; order Amphioxiformes; family Branchiostomatidae; genus Asymmetron; species Asymmetron lucayanum. The sequence goes on along the minus strand of LZCU01007926.1, from coordinate 12,117 downwards.
TAAGGTGAGCTTAACTTCTCCCAGTTTCGGTTTCAGTAGCGATTATCATCCCGTCCAAACGGTTTGATAAAGACCAATACAAAATTTACTTGTGATTGCCAACAGAATTTTCTACAGCACCTATTGATGGAGATCGCGAACCGCAAAGGGGACAGAAGAAATCCCTTAGTGTGGGTGGGTATAGTGAGCACATTCAACACCATGGACTAAGTGGGTAACTTGCACTTACTATTTAAAGCTGATGATAGAACAACACGTCTTATCGGGTTTACAAACATTGTATTTAGTGTCCATCGTCTGACTAATCGTATCTCACAGTAACGTAGGGTGGGAGTAAACAAGGCAACCCCAATCCCTGATATTTAGTGTCCCCGACTGAAAGCATTCCGAGATCCCGTTTATAGCGTACTATATGGCATCAAACAAGTATAATAACAATAACAACAAGTAAGTTCAACGGCAGAAGGTATGGTTATTCAGTTCAAGGCTCCAGGAATTTTTGAATACTAACTTGTCGTCATCATAAAGAGTATTGTCGTAGACAAATTAATTAACTTCACTGCTCTCGTCGATGAAGAAGTCTTACTATTTCTAAATATCTGATGTATAAGACAAATGTTAAATCTGTATCCTCTTCAGGGGCCATTGCGGGAATAGCTGTCGGTATGTCAGTGGTGCTGATCATCATGTTAGTGGCCTTGATAGTCTTCCTCAGAAAACGGTACGTGTAGCAAAGCTACTTCGGTTAAACACTACACCTAAAGCAACAACGCCACGTCCAATAAAGAAATTGGTACCACTGTCTACGTGGCGTGAAGACAGTGTTGTCATACTTGATTAAGTGAATAAGTTTGTGGAAGGAAGGCATGAAGGAATTACAATGATTTCTGATGGTGTGGTATGGATACGCCTTCAAAAAAAGATGTCATCGTTCTTTAGTTCTCTGGTCTTGTTTTTTTTTCTTATTTTGAAAACCTGTGTCTTTGTACGTTTTAAACATTTTTCGGCTTCCTATCGCCAGACGTTCTAACAACAAAGGCCCATCGAACGTACCAAGAAATGCACCCGAGCAGAGATTCCGTAACCCCGAATACTCGGGTGTAGCGTCTGTCAACGGTCACACTGCGCAGGAGGAGGGATACACAGACTGTGAACTCTACAGCACTGAAGACACCAACCCGTATGAACCGTACAGCTATGCAAACTCTCGGTAAGAACTATTTTACTCTGACGTTTCTATTTTCGTAATGTGGGAAAACATCGACGAAAGCCATACCTTCTTTTCGATTCTTCGTTTCAGTAATAGAACGTAACAAAATGTAAATGTCGAACTAGGCTAAGGTAGGAGCGTTGCTTTTGTTGTCAAACTGGAAGGAAACGAAGAGACCTGTCAACTTCAGTATACAAATTTAGTTGTGTTGCCAATCAGAAACCGTGAGTATGAAAGACACTGAGTATAATTTTTGCTACTTTTCAGACAAGTATCGGAAGTCTCAGAGTCACCTTATCACGCCTACGCAACGATATCAGAGGAATCCGAGAAAGGAGTGGTGGACAACATCATCTACGAAACTTCAGACATAACGTAGAATTACCAGTTATCATCATGGTGGGACTATTGCTTTGTGGAAGGGATATATCGGGGAATTTATGGATTGTTTCCGCTTATTGTTTCATTGTTTTCCATTCTGTATTCTTAATTTTTTTTGCGTCCTCTGTATTTTGTCATCCGGTCAACACTGACCATGGCCCTGAGCAATCACACGCTTTGTGCACAATTCACCTTTAGTCTAAATTACTCTTCATCCAAATATCTAAAAATGAAAATACAGGCTGTTCCTTCGTCTTCGCAATGTGGCATATCTCAACTGATGGGCTGTTGCAATATTTTTTTAAATTCATAATAGTTTTTAAAAGGACTACTGTATATGATCCTACGTAACTTGACATTTTGTTCTTTTATGAATATATTCTTTTGTGAATAATCACTGAATATATTCATAGGATATGGAGGTTTCTTTTTCACAACCAAATAATTTTCACCTGCTAACGTTTCAATGTGCATCACACATATTCATTAGAGCTTCTGACTGAAGCACTACTTCTCGCCGCTATACATCGGCTACATATGCGAGAAGTAGTGCTCCAGTCAGAAGCTCTATCTGATAAAGATGTGCGATACAGATCGAAACGCTAGCAGGTGAGAACTATTTGGTTGTGAAATAAATAAAAAATCATATCCTATGTCTTACCAACCTGATGAAATTATTTTTGGAATATATTTATGTTTTATGGCATGAAAATACGAATTACATGAACTTTCAAGGTTCTTCCTTCCACAGTCTCGTTAATAAAGATGAAATATATTTTGAATGGAATAGATTTAATATTGGTAAAAAGAGCTGTATATTAAAAACAGTTCTTATGGTCAATATACCCAGTGAGTGAATAAAGAACGGAATACTGAGAAACGAAGTATGTGATATATAGTTGATATCAACCGGCACCCAAGCATAACGTTGTAATCCTCAAACCATATTATGGGTTCCGCGGTATTACTAAGGCTCCATGTATAGTTTCGCAACATTTATCAGAAGTAAGCAGCTTCCAGCCACTAAATGAAACGTTTTCATTCGGCACACACTACATACTCTGGTGCAAAGGAAAGTACAATTTTAGAATGTATTTGGTTGTGTGTGACCTTCGATTCATTAATGCTGTAGTGTGGGAGCTGGAACCATGACGCAGTTGACTGGCAGGGGTAGAGTTTTACAAGTAGCCACCAGGCCCGTGTTTAACGATTATAGTGAGAAAAACAACACAAAGCCCCTCCCTCAAGATCACAGTTTCACATTTCATGCCCCTGTGTGTGTGACGTCACAGTCTCGTCCAACAACACACACGGACACTGCGCGAAACCACGAATTTTCGGGCCTGCACACGCCTGTATTCCCCCGCATACGCACCCGTATTCTCCCGTATATGCACCACTTGTACATGTGCAGGCGTATCCGGGCCCGGAATACGACTGCACACGTAGTTTGGTGCATATACGGGAGAATATGGGTGCGTATGCGGGGGAATACGGGCGTGTGTAGGCCCGAAAACGCCCGGAAATTCGTGGTTTCGCGCATTGGGAAGGCTTCCACAAGATCAGATCTGGTCCCATATAATAATGGGAAATTGCTATAATGGTTCAGTGTTAAATTGTAGGTATTTCATCCTTGTGTTTGTGCATAACTCAGGTGGGGATTAATGTTTCTAGACATAAATTATGCTAATTTTGTCTCATTTGCATAAATGGAAAATCACCAACGGCTCAATGTTAAATGGCGCCAAGTTCATCCTTGTGATGTACATAACTCAGGTAGGGATTAACATTGAAAAACATAAACTATGCTAATTAGGGTTTAATTTGTATAATGGACCAGGCAATTCCATTTTTAGCTTAAAATAATATACATTTCACAATAATGATGCTGATAGTTTGGCTAATTAGGAACAACATGTACACATATAAATTATGTTAATTATGACCTAATTTGCATAATTCGTTAGTAACAAACCATTATTTGCGGAAGGTATGGGATCGTGGAACTCTTGTCAATATTGCACTGGATTCTGCGGCGTATATTTTCAATAAGATTTACTCATTACCGTAATAGTCTCACCGCTACATCTATTAAAACAGCATACGGAAGAATGCCCGCCCCCTCTCAACGTTTCAGTTGGACCGTACATGACCCCGTGACGTCACAGGCCCGTGATCACAACACCAACGCAAGCGGAAGTAATGCCCAACCTTGACTTGGATCGCGAGGTTGTGTCTAAAAATCGATCTTGTAACGTTTCTGGTGTAGCTGTCGAACAAAGTGGCCATGAAAAAGTTCCATGTGGTGAAAAGGCTCCTTGTGTGTTTATGTATCAGCAGTGTGCTTTCAGTGGCGGAAAATGAAGGTGAGTAACAGATTTTACAGCTACTTAGTCTCCAAATGAGTCTAAACAAACAAACTGTACTTCGCAAACAGCAGCCGTTCGGTGTCATGATTTTTCAAGGTAACTTAAAGCTGCAGAAACAACAGAGGTTGTCGATTATAATATAGATCAGTTGAGTTAGGATTCTGTTGAGATACTATGCAGTTCTTATAGGCCAGATGCCACACTGACCAGGAAGTTACAAAGATTGTCAAGTTATTCAACACCGACCGCCCGTCACGGTGCTGGGTTCCCAGGAATGTAACGGGATCCTTACTGTGGAGAGAAACGTGTCGTGCGTGATTCATATGTGATAAAGCACACTCAAAAACGCCTATTGAAACAAAAGCGATTGAGCTGTTTGTTGACTGAAATTTAATTCGCTTCTTGTATGGTCAGATACCACCGAGCTCCTGTCACGAGTTTTCAAAGTGAAGCCGGGAAACTTGATACCGGCGCCACAACTATCCAAACTTTATATTGGATAAAACCAGCTACAACATTAACGTTAACGCAAATGTCTAACTTATGATGTCCATAACTCAGATAGGGATTAATATTTATAAAGATGATTTCAATTTCAATTATGCTAATTAGGGTCTAATTTGCATAATGGCCAGGCAATTCCATCTTTTTTAACTTGATACGCATTTCACTATAACGATGCTGAAAGTATGGTTAGTTGGGAACATGTACACATAAATTACGTTAATCATGACCTAATTTGCATAATTAATGAGTACAGGTTTTCGTAAAAATGGTGATGACTAGTTCGTTATTTAAAAAAAGACAATTATTTGACGAAGGTATGGCGTCTTGTGAATACTTTTCCACACAACTATTTGAAGTGACGTCTTATTGTACCTGTAGTTCATTATCTTTATGAACTTCTAATTGCACTCCGAGTTCATCTTCTGTCTGCGTGGAATTGTCAAAAGTCAACTAGGAATAGCGCGTTTTCATAGTTCTCATATCGTCATTAGGATTCCTTCCTTTTGCCAAACCTAACTTACCTTTATTTTCAGTTTGCCGAGATGCACTTGGAATGGAGGATGGGACTATACAGAACAGCGACATCACGGCATCATCTGTGGCGCATTACGAACACTTCTGGCAGCCTTGGTTTGCACGGTTAGATGGAAATTTTGCTTGGTTTCCTGAAGAATCAAAGCAGACAGGGTCATGGATACAGGTGGATTTAAAACAGAGGAAGACAGTCAGCGGGGTGATCACTCAGGGGTATGACGGCACACTTTGGTACAACTACTGGACAACGAGTTACGAAATACATTATCTGAACTCCACTGGGCATTGGGCAACCATTATGGACGAGACGGGAAATACAATGGTACGTGCAGCCAGTTTTTTTATCGCAGACGTCTTTAAGCCCACTTTCCGCTTGGGCAGAAACCGTTGGGCGAGCATTAAGGTCGCTCAGTGGTCGTTCAACGGTCGCTGCCCTAGTGAAAATGGGGGGGGGGGACTTTACTGCCGCCTTTGACAGAGATTACGCATGTTCTTGAAGATGATGCCTTGGGTATATTTTCTACGTGTTGTCCTGTGTCGTGGTTTCTTTACAAGACTACCCCACCAACAAACAAATAACGAAAAATGCATTCACAGTGTGTATGGCTTCGTTCCAGACCTTTCCTGGGAACACTGATCACAGTGAGAAGGTGACTAACATGTTTGCCAGCCCCGTTGTTACACAGAAGATCAGGCTGTACCCGATTAGTTGGAGGTTAGGGGCAGGTCTGCGAATGGAACTTTTAGGTTGTGACTTTACAGGTGAGATAATGCCAAATTCATTTTCGCTCAAAGTTTGTACATACACTGGTCATTGGCGACACATGTAACGTATTTTTATGGATGTCTGCTTTTTTGGGAAGTTGATACTTTGATAACATAAGTAACAAAGCTGTTTTAGTTTTCTCAGCATCGACTCCCCAGTCAACAACCGTCACGAAAACAGCATATAGTCCTTCACGTAGTGTAACTCCAGCTCAGGACCTTTCCACTTTCCGTCAAACGGAGGAGTCTTTTTCGTCTGTAACATTATCAACAGGTAAGATTTGTTTTATTTCTCTAAATTTTCCGCGCTTGTCCTATCGCAAGAGTCATTACCTTTGATTGTTTTGACTGGATTTAGGAAAGCTCACAAATGTGAATGGCGTCGCTCGTAGCCTCTCGTGCAAGATCGTTTTGCCAGTCGATAGGAGCATATTTTCCATTTTTCAATCCTGCATCAAACATTTGGTTACACGTACACCTCCGGTTGTTTGAACCGCTGCTGTGAATCACGATATTGTAGCTATCCATATTTGGTAGAGACTAAACAAAACCACATGTACTTCTCCACAGTTTCTATGGCACCTCTTGACGGAGAACACGATCAGCAAAATGGTCGGAAGAAATCCCTTAGCTCAGGTGAGTGTTCGAGTACAGTGTATTGTGGCTGTGCTACAAATACATTATGTAACAGGTAGACAACTTGTACTTAACATGCAAACCTGAAATATCTCGCCTTACTGGTATGGGCTCAAAATCTTAGTATGACGCGGTTGTGTATAGTAAATGCTTAACAGTCTGTGACACCTTGCTATTATTGGAACGGAAACTATCGTGAGTTAGGGAGGTACCTCAACCTAGCCTAAAGTGTTTTACAAAAGTGAAAAAAACGTCACCATTTGTAGACTAACCGCACATAATTTACAGTTGCCCGATGCTCCATTGTTGTTTGTGTACCGAAATCATTGTCTAAATAGAAAGAATTGCTATTATATCAAACTGTAAACATCATGATGAGTATTGTTGCATACAAATTGAACAAATCGACTGCTCTAAATGCCTGATGCATAGTACTGTACATTGGCAAGTGTTTAACATAACGCTATATTCTTTCCAGGGGCCATAGCGGGTATTGCAGCCGGCATATCAGTGGTGCTGATCATTTTGTTGGTGGCCTTGATCGTTTTCCTGAGAAAACGGTATGTGTTGTAAAGTTATTTTGTCATACATTTATTAGAGACACCTTTACACTTAAATGAATAGTACCCATTTAATACAGAAATTAGTTTAATTGCATTCAGTGTTTTCATCCTTTGTTCCATTTTGTTCCACAAGTTTATCTAAGAAAATCATGTCACTGAAGAGATTCCAATGATTTCGGCAGGTACTGTAGCGTGGTAGCGGTGGATACGTCTTTATGACTTCAACATTTCAGTACGTTTTCGATTGTTACATTTATGCTTCTAATATAATTTTGAGTTTGTTGAATTTTATCATATTATCGACTTTCCTCGATGCCAGGCGATCTAACAACAAGAGAGTACCGAACGTATCAAGAAATGCACCCGAGCAGAGATTCCGTAACCCCGAATACTCAGATCAGGTGTAGCAGCGGCCAACGACCACATTGCGCCTGCGCAAGAGGAGGGATACACAGACTGTGCACTTTACAGCAAGGAGGACAGCAATCCTTATGAACCGTACAACTACGCCAACTCTCGGTAAGAACTATTGTACTATCACTTTTCTATTTTCTTATTTGGGAAAACATCGACGAACGCCATACCTTCTTTTTTACTCTTCATTTCAGTAAAGAAAACGTAAGTAAATTTAAATGGGGAGCTTTCTTAAGTAGGATAAGGTTGGAACATTGCTTTTATTGTCAGACATGAAGAAAAATAAGGGCCTGCCAACCTCAGTATACAATTTTAGTTACGTTGCCAATGAGAAAGCATGAGTATGAAAGAAACTGACTATATATTTTCTACTTTTCAGGCAACTATCGGAAGTCTCAGAGTCACCTTATCACGCCTACGCAACGATAGCAGAGGAGCACGATAAGGGGGTGGTGGACAATATCATATACGAGACTTCAGACATAACGTAGATTTACCAGTTATCATGGGAGAATTGCTTTGTGGAAAAGCATGTACCAGAAAATTTCGGCTTATTGTACAATTATTTTCATTTCTGTATTCTTTTTTTTTTTGCGTCCTCGGCATTTTGTTATCAGGTCAACACTGACAGTGACACTGAACAATCCCACGCTTTGCAAACACAATTCACATTCTGCCCAACGCCACTCTTCAGCAAAATATCTAAACATGAAAATACAGGCTTTTCCTTCTCAAAATGCGGCATTTCTCAAATGACGGACTGTTGCAACATTTTGGAAGTCATAATGGTTTAAGGACTACTGTATATGATCCCACGTAACTTGCCATTTTGCTCTGTTATGAATTTAGTCTAAGTTTTATGACATGGAAAATGCGAATTCAATGAACTTTCAAGGTTCTTCCTTCAACAATTTCTCCTTGTATTGTTGAAAAGATTAAATATATTTTGAATGGAGACATAGATTCAATATTAAGAACAAAGATGTACATTCAAAACAGTTAAGTTCTTAAATATATCCAGTGAGTGAATAAAGAACGAAATGAAGGATTGAAGTATGTGATGTATAGTTGGTATCAAGCAGCACCCGTACATAACGCTGTAATTCTCATATCATGTCAAGCTTATCGCGCTTACTAAAACTTCATGTAAAGTTTCTGAATATTTCCCCGAAGTAAGAAAGTAAGAATGAAACGTTGTCGGCAAGCACTACCTACTCTTGTGAAAACGAAAGTGGAGTTTTAGATTATCTGCTCATGTGTGAACTTCCTTGCATTAATGCTGTAGTGTGGAGCTGGGACCATATGCAGTTGACTGGTAGGAATGAATGAATGAATGAATGAATGAGGAGTTGAGTTTTACTAGTAGCCATCTGGACACTGTTTCAGGCCCTTGTTTAACGGAGAGTGAGAACAACTACACGAAACCCCTCCCTCAAGATCACAGTTTGACATTTCACGACCCTGTGTGACGTCACAGACCCGTCCAACAACACACACGGAAGACTTCCGTGAGACCAGATCTGGCCCCATATCGCAGGGATGGGTCTGAAATCGTTCCCGTAATGATTCTTTTGTAGTTCGTCTACAAAGTCGCCATGGTTAAGTGTTTGGTAGTGTTTACATCACTTGTATGTTTGTGCATCAACTGTCTGCTGACATCAGCGGAAAACAACGGTATGTAGCAAATATTTACGTCCATCAAGGTCTGAGACCACGGCGTACAACTTACCAGTTATATGTAATTCGACAACATCATGCTTTTAATTAGCAGAGCTATACGTTGCGTTAGTTATCAAAAGGCATATGAACTACACGCAGATTCAATGAAAATGTAAACCAACTAAACTTGCAAAAAAAAGGCAGGATTCAGTAGAGATTTCAAGTACGTTTTCCAAAGTACACTACCGGGATGTCACTAAATAGTATTAATCGTTTCCAAGTGATTCACGCCTGAGGCGTGTTATGTCACTTTTTATGTAACGTTAACCCTTTAAAATGCTGTAATTCAGCCAATTTGGGATAAAAATAGCCAAAAATGTATATTTATATCTCTATAGTCCCACTTGAACCTATACTGCCTGTTCTAGAAATTAATATGACTCTAGGAACCGCATTCTATGTTCTAAGGTTCCAAATACTGGGAAACCCTGTGTGGGGTTTACTAAATGGAGGACACAGGAAAAAACAGATGAAAAGCTCTGCATGGGGGCTATGAAAACAAATAAACTGTAAAGGAGTGACATGAGTGCGGAGAATATCGATGGGTCACAAATTGTTGATGAAAGTTTCAATAATTAAGGGATTTGAGTGGCGAGAATATATTGCTTTTGCTTGCAAAAGTTGGCAAGTTAGTATCGCATCCCTGGCAAACTGCCTCGAGGAGTTACACAACCAGGACTGCACATAGAGTAGATAAGTATAAACTTCTTATATATCTGAACGATTTAATCCACTCACTCTTGTCAATAGACGTGATGGTTTCTTTAATTTGCTCGAGGTGTCACTCTCTTCAAACAAAGAAAAACGGCTTAACATCCAATCCAATTGGAATGCAACGCCACCCAGTATCAGTCAAATCGGCATAGAAACCCCACAGGTCGATCGACAGACTTGCAACTTTCGAGTGGTATTCCTCCCCATTTTGCCACCGCACGATACAAAGAAAGTCAAGTGAAAGTTTATTGCACATCAATTGTATCAGGTACAATTTATGGCCAATAAACATGGATTACTAACAACTACAGACTATCTATAACGTTACTACTATACTAATCTGACAGAAAAGCTGACAAACTAGAAAGGCTTACAAAATGCCTAAAATGCCTCTAGAACGCCCAAGAAAACTTGATAACCCGGCCCCTACCCTTTGCTTGCAGACTAGCCTACCCCAAAAGGGCCCCTTGTTTGTTTGTTTGTTTGTTTCCTTGCTTCTTCTTATGAATGTTTTCATTTTTTAAATTCCTCTTCAGTTCATTCACGTTTTTCACTTCCAGGTCATCTTCTGTCTGCTTACGTTGCAAGATTCATTTCATATCGATAATAACTTACAAGTTACATTCGGGCTTTAGCATTTTTGTCGTTGGCCCCTATTAAGTATCTGTTTATTTTCAGCTTGCCATGATGCCCTTGGAATGGAGACTGGGACAATACCGAACGACGATATCACCGCATCCTCTTCGTACGGATCGTGGCATCCATGGTATGCACGGTTGAACGGAAAGTATGCTTGGTTTCCTTCTGTGAACTGGGGATCATGGCTTCAGGTGGATTTGAAACAACGGAAGACAGTCAGCGGTGTGATCACCCAGGGGTATGACGGCCAACGTAACGATTATTGGATAACAAGTTACCAAATGCTATATCTGAACACCAGTGGTCGTTGGACAACCGTCCAGGACCAGACGGGAAATGCCATGGTACGTACGGCTACATTTAATGTATATGTTAAGTTGAAGGATCATTGAATTGAAATAACACGTGCACCGAATGCTGTTTGTAGAAAAAAACAGACACGTGCCACTAGCCACTATGTAATCTCAAAGACAATGTATATTTTCATATTTTATCCAGTGTCTTGCGTTTATTTTCAACACTAACCCCACCAACGGGAGTATACCATAAACTTCTTGTTCATTAGGTGCATGACTACAACCAATTTTATGGATCTCTTCTTTTCAGACCTTTCCTGGGAACACTGATCACAGCGGGAAGAAGACTAATTTGACAGCCCCGTTGTAACACAAAAGATCAGACTGTATCCAACCAGTTGGTACATGCTGCCAGCTCTTCGGATGGAGCTGTTAGGCTGTGACTTTATAGGTGAGAAAATCCTGAATGACTAATGTATGGGAGTCAATGTCAACACGTGTTCGCTATCTGCCTAGCGGCTGGGGCGACACATGGACTTGAAAAATGACCACGATATGTTTAGGCATATGAATAGGACTCTGCTTAGAAGGTTAATGGACAGGCCTCATTATTCAAGCCTGACTTGCTTATAGTTAAATGCTCACGGTATATACTTTCTCACAAATAATTAAGCAAGTGATTAGACACTTGATCACATTTGATCGTGATGACCACAGGGACTTCGAACATGTATATAAACGTGCCGGATAAGCACTTCCAATGTTCTACTTTCTTTTTCAAACCACTACAGAACCAGCTGGCGCCTCTACTACCACTTACCCCATGACTACGTCACCCCGCGTAGTGACAACAACTTCTGACCCTTCGACGTCACCCCGCGTAGTGACAACAACTTCTAACCCTACGACGTCACCGGGCCTTGGCGACCCTACGATGACATCAACACACTCCACAAGACAAGTGTGGACATCTACAAATGGTATATCTGGATCTAAGAGTCATATTCTAACTTCAGCAATTCAGCAAACACTGCAAAGAGCTCCGTTACAACGCCTGCTGTCTTCTAAGTAACAGCAGAAGCACATCAACACACCGAAGATGCTGATACTGATTTTGAAACAAATTGTTGTTTGTAACATTTTGAGTCATGGTCTACATGTCAATAATGACCCGTTGTCAAGAAAATGATGCTTTTTGTCGTTATGACCTAGTGGCGTGTTTGTAAGGCCGTATCTGCTCAAACTCACTGGTGACCTATTAGTTGCGCTCCACAACTTCACATTGTACAAAATAGTGTAATGATGTTTTGCTGAATACAGCTAACATCGTCCAGATTACTTTTGGACTGTCCAGAGCACTTTGGACTAAT
>LZCU01007918.1:0-18333 GCA_001663935.1 Asymmetron lucayanum | reverse complement strand
TCTCTCAGTGTCGGATGTGGTGGAGCCATGCTGTATTTGCTTGCAAATGTTACCTTTCTAGTTTATATTTTATTTTATTATGTAGACCCCAGGAATAATAGTGCTTTAGCACTAATTGGGATCGTAATAAACAAACAAACAAACAAGCTTAAACTACAAGAAAACCCACAATACGAAACGTGTATATATGAAGGTTTTTGTATTGTATTTGCATTTCCAAACATGGCTTAATTGTCACAAAAAAAATCATTCAACCAAACAATTGATAGACTGCTATCAACATGCATACACTCACATATGCTATTTGGTAGCATATGTTTGGTAGGAAAAAACAACACAAAACAAAACAAAACAAGAATTTACAAGCATTTAGCAGACTGATAACCTGGAATGCTATGCATCCATTTTGATGTCCTCCTGAACGAAATACGAAATTCTTGAAGATAGAATCAGGTAACGATCATATTCACTGATACAAAATGGCACAGCAAATAATAGTCTCGGACGACAACATGCTATTTACACTTTTACACACAAAAGGCTGTGTTCTATCATGTATTTAGCAAGCAAAAATACTGTTCTATTATCACATTTGGACTAATAAATAATTCACATAATTTTTAAGTACAAATATCCAAATTTCTCTTAAGGCAGTAGCTTTCAGTAGTGCATTGGCTACAATAAACATGTCATCATTAGCCATGAAATTTAAAAATTACAAAATTGTTGCATATTATAGAATGTATATATGCACTTTATTGAAAAAATAACTGCCTCTTAACATCTCATGTTATTCTGGACTCATGTATCTCATGCTAAGTTGATTTTATGATAAGAAGGCAGAGAATGGTACAATATGTAATTACGATACCAGATTGATGAGTGATGTTGAATTTACAAAATTAAATTTTCACATATATATTTTTTAAATTCCATCTGTTTATTTCACCACCGACAATTGTAAAGATGGATCTATACATTTGGGACTACCGCTAAGTCGTGGAAAAAATTGACACAAAAAGACACACAAAAATTCACCGCACTGCAGTTGCATACTATTACTTTTCAGAAAAAAATAATAATATTGAAGTGATCGAGAAATCTTGGTGTGTCTGCTACTTCCAGACATCCTTCACGCCAAATGGTGAATTTCTCCCCTGGAGTGAAATGGAAGATGCTGCCAGGGCAGGTGGTGACGTCACACCATACACGTTGAGGGGTGCGTTGCGACGGGTCTTGCTTCTGTCGTGACAAAACGGATTGTTGGTTATGCAGGATATATTTGTTCAAGTTACATGTCGTTTGGGAGAATAAACGGGGAGAAGGTGATAATAATTTAATGGGATCTGTTAAACATGTCGATGATAACGAAAGTCTTTTGATATATATTAATAAGCTTTTTCTTAAGTCGGAGTAAACAATTTTGAATTATTGCATAATGCATTAAGTGTCCTATGATTTTGTAATATACAGAAGCATAATGGTATCAATGGGCAAACGTTTTCATTTAAGCTGAAAATACGTACAGAAATTCCATCATAGACTAGCCATTTAATAATGATAGAAGACAGTCGACACTGGTCCTAATTCAAAGCTGTTTTGGCTGTAAAAATGAACATTATGTAAAATAAAGTATATTATATAATTGGTGCTACATCCTACACCAGGCATACGGATACACCAAAATATAACCACCTACCTGTTGCAGTAACATTTAGCTCCAATGGCTGCTACCAAGACCACGACCAGGGCACAAGATGCCCCGATGATCACTGTTTGGATTGGGAACTCTTGTCCTTCATCGTCGTCCTCTTCATCCTCCTCTTGCCTTGTCGTAGTAGTCATGGTAGATGTATCTAAAGGAACATGAAGCCACGTTGTCAATATAAGTAAGATGACAAGAATCTAATATGAACAAGACGTATCCATCTCTCCAGTTTGGTGTCCAAAACATCTTCCGATAGGAAGGTCTGTTAAGTACCATAGCAAGCCGCTGGGGGTGCAATCTAACCATCTGGAGGTCTTATCAAGATCTACCCACATATAATATATCAAGACAATCCATCTAGGCCCTCTTCAGTTAGCGTATTAACAGACGTAGAGACACACACATAAGAACGTAATGGAAAACGTAAACTTTTTGCCGAAGGTAAGAATGCGCAAAAGTAACTGACCAGGGTTTAAGGATTTATCAACAAAACGATAGACGTCCATTCACCGGAATCTTATAAAAAAATTCTGCCTCAGATTAGATCATGTGTACTTTCTTACCTCTGTCGTATGCGTAGAACTCTTCTAAAGGCATTACATTTGCAATGGTTCCTGCACCCCCAAGAACCTCCGCCACCTCGTTAGTGGAGACATCCATCATGAGACGGACGCTGTTAATGGCGATGGGACGGAGGTTTACTCCAAGACTGTCTGGATGCACCACGAAGAATGCCAGGAGACTTTGTCCGGCAGTGGCCGACTGTTGTGGGAAGCCAGGAGGGATGAAAACTAACTCGGCTGTGTACACTGCAGCGTTGTAGCTGAAAGATGGATAATGAATGAAGACCTTTATTGTACATTTTTGCCCCACTGGGCTAAGCACAGGTCACATAATTACAGACATATACATACACAAGTAACTGATACAATAAACGTCTAATGTAATCTGGTCTTTTCGACTTCCTCTCGCTTCTTAGTAATATAATGAATGAATAGCTTTTATTGTGCATTCATGAACTATCGGTATATGTACAGAAATACGGATACAAAAGTATAATAATGCATGACATAAATTCGAGCACCAGACATTGGTTCTAAAGCTACTTTAATATATAGATAGGTTCGACCTATCTGATATGATGTATTTCCAAAAATATTACGACGGAAACGATGATACTGAATACTCTTCCATTTATTATGTGCATAAAATTATGGTCAACACAATTTGCACAGGGTGATACCTACAAAGTTTTACAATTGTGAAATACTTACGATCGTTTGGCACTGGCTACTCTGCAGTCGGTAAGCTCATGCACGTGTCGTTGGCAAAATGATGTCATCTCCTGGGCAATAGCTGTCTTCAAATCCTCTACTTTATCAGGCGTCAACTAGAGTGGAAGATGGCGGGCTGTTACAAGCTGTACTGATTACCATTAGATTGTTATCAATATTCACGCAAAAGAAAATAAAGCCTTGTCAATTAGGTAAGGTAAATTGCGTTGTACCACGTCAAATATGCAAAATTGGTAAAGGCAAAATATTCATATGTCACATTGTTTATCTGATATACAGAAAAATGACTATATAACTACATTATCATATGCTTACATCAACAAGCTCCATGTTCAGTGTCAGCAAAATAGTATTCTTCTCCAACTGTCCAGGTACATATGGCTCTGTAGAACAAAAGAGAGGAGGGGGCGAATTAAGTACAGTCAGAGTAATTTTATGACAAACTGATACGGATTGCATAATGAGATGGAAAGTGATAAATTTCATCACAAGAAGAGAGAAGCTGTCCCTCTTTACGTACCATTTGTCAGTGGTTTGTCTTCAGCTGTCACAGTAAATGATTGTGTAGACCGACGAGCCGTCATAGCAGGTGATTGTGTTGGCCCGTGATGCGTTGGTGTCTCCTCATCGTCGTCGTCGTCTTCTTCTTCTTCCGAATCCGAAGGCAATGTGGAAACAGTCGTATCGTCTCGAGTCATCACTGAAGATGTTTCAGTCATTTTTCGAGTAGCTGTTTGTGTTGTCATTGTGGATGATTTTGTAGGATCGTGGCGAATCGTTATTGCAGATGGTTGTGTAGACCCGTGAGCCGTCATAGCAGGTCGTTGTGTCGGTCTGTGATACGTTGTTGTCTCCGCCTCATCATCATCGTCATCAACCCCCTCCTCGTCTTTGTTGTCGTCATCCTCGTCCTCCTCCTCCGAATCTGAAGGTGATGGAGATACGGAAGAATCGTCTCGCGTCATCACTGAAGATGTTCCAGTCATTTTTCGAGTAGTTGCTGGTGTTGGAGACATTGATGAAAGGGATGTTGTTGCAGCAGTGGATTCTTCAGGGATCCCATTGGTGATAGAAGGCGACGATGTAGTAGATTCGTCTGGATGCTCGGTCGTGTGTTTCTTGGCCGACGATGCTGGGGGTGATGTAACTTTTGGCTGTGTTGTCTCTGGAGTTGTGACTGTCGTAATTTGCATAGTTGTTGGGCGGGCAGTTGTAGTGGGGGTCACTGTAAGTTCAAAGAGTTATTTAAACTGGGGGGCTTGCATACAGGAATTGCGTACCCACAATGGGAAAAACATTCAAATTCGTATTTTATTATCCATCTGTTTACCTATCACGCATGACCCATCGACGAGTATGGTTCCTTCCTCGCAGACGCATGTATAGCCCCCGATCTCATTCTCGCAGACTTCGTTGGCTGAGCAGTTGAAAAGACCCTCAAAACATTCGTCAATATCTGAAAGTATATAAACGTAAGGCATTCATTCAAGGTATGTCCCAGCATATATCATTATCCTTGTTCCCTTGGGAATTGTATTTGTTCTGTTTTGTTTTCTCTTGTTTGTTGCTATCAAAATATAGTCAACTATAACACGATAACAGCAAAATACAAAATGGTACAAACTTAGATGCTTGTAAGCTTGACAGTTGCTTTCCCTTTAGCTATGTATACTATTCTGACATAGCAATTTTTAAAATTATCTTGTTCGTTACTTTAGCACTTGCAGAAATATCAAGACCATAAATGTGAAGTATGAATTTGTCCCATCCTACCCTCGCAAGGCTGAACCGGGTTGTCAGTCAATTCGTAGCCTTCTTCACAGTAGCATTCGTAAGAACCCATCGTGTTGTTGCACAGTTGGGTGCAGTGGTTGTGTCCAGTCAGACATTCGTCAATGTCTAAAAGTATAGGGGGGGGGCATTTTGTAAATGACAGTCAAGGAAATTGTATATGCCTGTTGTATAAAATATTGAAGATGATTACGTGCAAGTAATCAAGAGAATGTTCTTATAACAACTTATTAAAAAGACAATTATATTCTTGATATGAGAACGTGGCATTCGTACATGTATTTTCCAATGAAAATGTTCAATGTACACACATATTATTTGTTGAGTAAAATAGTCTCAAAACCACTAGTGAACCAATAGCGAAACAATTCTCAGCTGCCTGCAATATTTGTAGGTGCAAACCTTCACATGTGACGTCATCACTGCTCAGCTGGTATCCTGCCATGCACACACAGGTAGGAAGTCCAGTAGAGGAGTCAACCACGCACCAGCCGTAGTTTTCGTCGCAGCCCGGATTGTTTCCAGCATTACATGGATTGCTTGCTGCAAATATATGCCGAACACGTCTTTTATTCTTGTGACAAACATTCCTTCACGAGACACTTAACGAACTCTTGTAGATTGCAATGATATTACTTTGCAAAAGACCTTTAAAAAAGCAAAGTACTAGAAGACATCTCTACTACGAACTGCCATTAGTCAAATGGAAACTTCATATTAAGTAACTAAAAAGGTTAGCTCCAAACTATAGAATGATACAGCCTAGAGGCCCCGCGCGGCAATATATCAGTGCTTTTAATAGGGAAATGGTAAATGCATGTACTATATTCATGTAATAGTGCTGAACAAATAGTCTTCAATTACGATATCACTACGAATATTGCAAAAGTGGGTGATGGAAATTATACAATACATACGTTCACAATCCTGTCCGTCTGCTGCAAGCGTGAATCCTTCCCTACAGCTACAGTTGAAGGATCCCTCAGTATTCAAACAGAGCTGGGTGCAGTTGTTTGGAAGGTCGCACTCATTGACATCTGTAATAACAAAGCGTTAAATTATATCATTCACCCGCATCAGTGATACTACTAGTGATGCAGAAATAACACAATGTTGCAAGACATAACATAGAAATATATGACTTTATACATATTCATTTATTTGATGGCTTAAGGTAGGTGTTTGGAATGAATAGGCAGTCGGTAATGGAAACATAACGAAATTCAAGCGGGATAAGCAGAAGTACTATTGGTCACATTGGCCTGAATAGCTGTGCTGTGCTGACAATCAATCACATCCATAAATGATGTTTGGATAATGAATGAAGTTTACCATCACAAGAAACCGTGTCATCAGTGAGGAAGTAGCCTTCGTTGCAGCCGCAGGAGAAGCTACCGATGGCGTTGATGCAGAAGTGTTGACAAACCGACCCTGTTCCGGTGGAGCATTCATCGATGTCTTGGAAGAAAAAAAGGACAAAATTAATTCTTCATCCAGCTGCAGCTACCTAGGCATTCCCAGGAAACATTGACATTGAAGCTGTATGCCTTCCATACTGTAAGATTACTTGCTGCTTTCAGGTGATTCATGTTTATTTGTTTCCTCAGAAGATCCGCGAAAACAATAGAGCACAATGACATCCCCTTCATGGATAACGATGGAAGATATCATGTACGCGTAATGGCTCTAAAGAGGTACTGAATTAGATTGAGAAAGAGCAAAAGTACTGACCGATACAATTCTGGCCGTCTCCGTTAAATCCCGGTGGACAGTCACCACAATCGTAGCCGTTGATGTCGTCTGGCGGCGGACGGTCTGTGCACACCACTCCCTGGAAACAGGGGTTAAAGTTCTCCACGCATGCGTCAATGTTGTTTTCGCATTGTTCTCCGGTGTATCCAGGTGGGCAGGTACACTCCAGATTGACGAACCTAGTCATATTTTAAAAGAAACATTTGTGCTTTACTACTTCTAGACAAATATTACCTCACTATAAGTTATATTTCAGATAATGTGCTTGACATAGCAATCTGCAGTAGCAAATGAGGAGAAAGAACATACTTTGTGTTTCCGTCGATACTCTGATCTTCTGCGGCCTTTCCCTCGCAGACGCCACCATTAAGACAGGAACACATGTTGACGGTTGGCCAGAGCTGTGCGGTTGCGTTTTCTGAATTCGTCACGTCAATTTGCAGGTTGAACGGTTCATCTGACGTCACGAGCCACGAAACTGTCGCAACGTTTCCTACAACTGACAATGTGACGTCATCCGGGACTTCGGCTCCCAGTTGGAAGGTCAAGTCTAGACCATTTCTGTCAGAGGCGTCCACTGTAAATTCAACTAGTTCTCCAACTGAAGCGTTGACAACCTCTGGTCCGTACAGCGTCGGAGGGAAAATCTCTGTAAAGTTGATAGGCCAGTAGTAAGTTAAAAAAGCGTGTGACAGTCAAATAAGGTACATTTGTTATAAAACGATAAAATATTCGGTGTTGCTGCCCAGAACTTTATACCATATCATACTTGATCTCACCACCATCAATGCTGTTTTGTCATTTTGTGTAGCTACACGATTTTCTGCATTCTAACCAGGAACATTCTGGTATTCACTACAATCGTTACTTACCTCTAACAATCTGCTCAATCAGAAGGTCTTCCTTCATCACCACAGAGAGTGCCCCAACCTCAATGTCGCCGGTCTCTGACACGTCGAAGAGACAATCCTTGTCGTCTCCACACACTGCGTTAGCCTGTTCCTGTAATTCCGGGCTGCTGAACACCACCTGGTCGGTGTAGTGGGGCAGATAACTGCTGTCCTTGTACGAGCTGGGGCTCATGCCTGACTCGTAGAAAAATCTCGTTTTCTTCGGGCCATCTTCTTCCGTCACTTGCCCTGAGCGAATATTACCAAGTTGAACTTTAAAACTGCCCTCGAGGAAACTGTAATGAAGTAATACTTTGCCACCCTTGGCATATATGCAGACATTGATTGTATTGTATTGATTGTATTGTATTGTTCAAGGATGAACTGAACTGATTGTATTTGCCACATTGCTAGCCACATTTTGTTTCAGTTCAACCTCCGCACCTTTTAGAAAATGCAGCATCTGTGTTTGCGGAAAAATATTTTATCTATATCTATATGGTTATAGTACCTTTCTTTTCTTTATCACATCGTATCCCATTCCGCTTTGGATGCAACGCATATCAAAACAACTGCATGACTACTGGAAAGTTATTGAACTTACATGTCTCTCCGAAGGAACTGAAAATGTCTTCTTCGGAAGCGTCACTTGGTAATTCGTTCCCATCAAAGGCCAGGAAGTCGTTTTCCGCATTCCCGTCCCAGTATCCCAGAAGTCCTTTGGTCTTGTTTTGGTACTTTGTTGGAACAGCATACTCCAGGTGCAGCATTGCCTAGTGTCATTGAAAAGTTAGTGAAATCACATTTTAACACTATTTTTATCATCAATGCTCTCTCTGTAACTATTTACAGTATGACAGATAAAGATGATGCTAATGATGTAAAATTCACGGTGTAGGTATACGACCTGTATGTTAGGTCTCTTCTGTAAGCATGATAATATAATAGACTATAGAAATCAGCGTCCATTACGTGTTTCCTCTGTAAAATATATACTTGACGAAGGACAGTATATTTTTATGGTCCATGCGTCACTACAGCAACTGAACGGCATTGTGCTGACTGTTTTTTATCCTCACCTTTTGCGCTGTCACTTTTACAGAAAGTTCGTTGTAGAAGAAAATGAGTAGGGATGAGTTGGAAAGTGCGGTGACAGATGCGACATCATCGACCTCCTCTTCATGATGCAGATCCTCAAACAAACTCATGTCGATGATGGTGTGGTTGATGTACAGCTGGAGACTATCGGTACCGACCAAGTTGACCTGGATAGGAGAGTGGTCCATTTGGTACGCCACGACGGATGAGAAAATTGTTGCGTGGTTCGTCCCTGAAAACAAGAAAAAATGTGATATATAACATAGTACTGATCATACGAACCCACACATGTGACAGAAGTTTATTACATTCGTCCATTACTGTGAATCCCTGATTAATATACTGTTCGGATAGCTTGAAATTTGTTGTATTTGATCCAGACAGTTTTAATGCATCCAGTGCACCATAGTATTGTAACTATTAGATCTGATGATACGACAAATATATTGCTTTCGTACGCGACGGTGTGACGTTTAACAAGAAAAACGAAAGGATACATACCTTCGGCTTTTGATGCGCGGGCTTGAATCTGGTACTCGCCATCATTGAGAGTGAGGAGAACATACTCGCCAAGACCGTTGAACGTGTAATTCATACCGTCCAATGTCTGGATGTGAGGGTCATACCACGAACGTGCAAGGGCTGAAAATAAGATACTGAGTATCATGGTCTTATGTCGTGTCTAACTGGTTTCATATTTTAATATGTTCATATTTTCATATCCATAAATCCACATACAAAACCGCCTGCCGGCACAACAGAAGGGCTGACAGTTAACCATTTAACCTGTCTTTCACTAAGCATATGATCTACCCATACTTGCAACAGTGATTTCAATTTTCTGATGCTGCTGACACAAATCAGGCAATTGAATAACTCACCACAGTTAATGTTGTAGTTGGTGCAGCTAGAACCCGAACTTGGAACAGAGAGTGGACGAAGCCTCTTGAACCGTTCACAGTAGTAGCTGGGTGAGCCTACGCAGCACTGTTGATAGGCCTCTCTGTCTTCCGTTTGGTCATTCTAAAAGTGAAAACTATTTTTCAAGATTAAAAATGTCCGAACAATTAGGTAAATAGGAAAACACTGAAACTTACCAAAAGTATAAACCAAGTGAAGTCACCTGTGAATTCAAATAAACCGATAGCAGTGTGGTTATGGTAAACTAGTGAAAGCGGAAAATAGATTCTAAGATGTAATTAAAGATTAGGAAGTACAAAGACATGCAACCTTACCACGACAAGATGCCCTCCGGCATGGCCTGACTTAAGCTGACCGTTGCCGATTCTGTCTCTTGCCTGTGTATGTTCACAGCCGAGTATATTGATAAGTTAATCAAGGCAAATCGATAATGTAAAGATATGTTAAACTATGCATTGTTCTCAAATAAATAATGAAAGTAATATCTTGTTTTGCTGTTGGATGCAGGGTGCAGATATCTCAAATGATCAATATAAAACGTTAAAGCAATCACCTTCACGTTAAACATAATCATTATTTTACATGAAATTAAGTACAAAATTTATATTATTTATAAAAATATATATCATCATGTTATAGGAGATAGAGGTCATGGTGGAAGTGCCTAGGTGAAAGCTAACTATTGACGACAAAAAAACTTTAAAAAAAAGTTTAATAGTTCCTCTCTATCATTTTTCAAAATCTGAACGGTCGATATCTATTCGTGTATTCCATGCATGATTAATAAAAGAAACGTTGGATTCCGAAAGCAAACAACGGAGATATGATCTACTACCTTCGCAAACTTTTGCAAACATTTGTCCCTTGTACACTTTAACATAAGCGATACATACGCATGGACACCGGGATCGCCTTTCTCTCCAATAGTAGCTTGGCCCATAGCAGCAGGTTCGCCACATTCTGTACATTTTAGAGTCCACAAAGGAGCGAACCTTGACCCTACTGATCGCACAGATGTCACCGTGGTCTTGCCTAATGTTGAATCCCGGTAAATTGTACCTGGATGCAAAAATCGATAACGGTATAATTTGTCAACACAAAATAAAACTCTTGTTAATGCTTGCGATCTATTCTCTGAACATTCTCGTGTTATGGTGATCAGAGGTTCATATCATGTGACCTAAAAAGGTAATGAGGGAACACGATCCTGTGTGTAGCTGTATTAGTCAATCAGGTATAACTGTTCTTCGGAGTAAACCAGCTTCGCCGGCACGCGGCGGCGGCTGGTCAGATTAACACTAACGACGACTGTTCATACCTCCTATCGTGATATGCCTGCTCCAAGTTGCAGGGACAGGACCCGGGTACTTCCAGCACGTGGTACCCAGGCAGGGTTGTCGGAGTTTCAAAGTCTTGCTTACGAATCCACTGTGAACAGCCCACCACATCTTCAGCAGGAACTGGAGGAGGTTGTTGCTCCTGCGTTTGCAGTGCAAACTTCCAATAGCCTGTCATAAAGACATAGGTACAGAGGATGTAGGGTTGTTTCGCATATGTACTGAAAATGACTATTGCAACGGACAATATTCAACTTAAAACCTGTTCCATTTTGCCGTTCTGAATTCTTTCGTTCACCGAAAAGCTGTTTCTTTCCAAAATCGAACCCACTTAAATAACAAAGAGTTCCGCTGTTATGTTGATTGGAGGCAAGTCGATAATAGACTCTATTTTGCTATCAAAAATAAGCTTTAAAGAGTAATACCTATCTGGATAAGCTTCCTAAAGGACAAAGCAAATACTATATATTCAATACCTTGAGAGTGAGAAGCACGTAAAAAAACTATACAGACCTGCCCTGTTCGGAGGACGAAAGAACAATTGCAGCATCGCTTTCGTGCCAGAATAAGGCGACATCCCCTCCACATTGCCAGGTCCTGAACGTGTCCCATCCCCGGCACTGTATCCGGCAACAGCCGCGTCACGATCTGTCTTTACACGGGGCCTTCTACTGTCTCTGGGCTTGATCGCCTCGTCTGTAATGAAATGTAAAGAAACCAGCACCTTTTTAAATTAAAATTGCTGTTCTTCGTAAACTCATAATCCCCATCATCCTTCGTATCGTTCAATAGTGTTCTAATTTGTTGTTCCTTGTAATCCTTTTGATACATCAAGTAGGTGTTTCAAAAGAAACATTTAATCTATACAAATGGATGAAATACTTCTGGCGATTATACCAATAACGCATCAACTTTCCAGCTTAGGCCAATTAAATCTATATCACATCGTCAGTTTTACTGTTATGTTAACCAGCAGTAACTCACCTGGAGTAAACCATTCTTGCTTCCTCGGGGGGTACACGAAGGTGGCAAACGAGTTAACACCATCTGTGGATATGGCCAACTGGAACGTATTTCGCTGTGGACAGAGGACAAGATCATTCGGGGTACTTTCCCGGCTCTGGCCATGTAACAATTAGGCAAATATTCTAAATCATGGCGAAGACGAAGATCTCGAAGCAATATGGAGATGATTCACATTCTATTTAGACTTACCCGCAAACGGGACAGATCCACTGGACAGCCTGACTGGAAGACTGAACAGTCTGGAGGGATGTTGGCCCAGGTGATCACCATTGCCCAGACTGGGTCGTAATCTGATATTGTTTAGAAACAAAACAATACGGTAGTTATAAGGAAACCAAGCCAAAACTACAATCCAGTACAATAGTAGAAAATTAGGCTAACATGAATTATGAAAACTCTGTTTAACAACTTGAAGGAAACTTCGTCTGAACCACTCTCCTACAGCTATACCTTGTAGCCTCCTGGAACCCACCTGCCAGCTCGTTATTAAGAAATGTTTACAATCGTCTCTTTTACTTATGGCAGCTAAGAAGTGTACAAAAATAATCTCTTCGAACCAAACATTACAACTGCTATTTTTTTCCTGAGGCTGAAAAGAGTACGCATTTGTTTTAAGTACAGGCCGGTGCATTTGTAATAAAGAACACTTTTTCCAGAGTCATGGACATTATGTAGATATGAATGCCTACCGGGAAGATGGTAACCAGGGGTACTGCGGCCATCATCTTTGGCCTTTTCCAAGATGGCGTCGGTGTGATCGTTCCCATCGCCCTTGTCGTACGATGTGTAGTAGAACTTCGTCTTCTTCGTTTCCGGTTCTCCGCTCAAGACGTTGGGATCAGACTTGCACAGGTACGGAGCGAGTGCCGCCCTCTTGTACCACGAAACTTTGTCTAACTTCGCTGGGCTGGATGGCCGGACTTTGCTGTCGAACTGCACAACGCCATTGTCACAGATCTGCAAAGGGACAATACAATCACTGTATTATAATGTATTGTAACAACTACAAAAAAGCTAGGGATAAAAGTCTCCCTAATGTGTGATGGATTATGAAAGCAATGAATATATGCAACAAGATACAATGTAGAAAGCAGGAATGCAAAGACAAATGGCGGCGATAAAGCATGACTGGGCTCTAAATTATTTTCTAATGTATTGGTCATGATCGAGGTTGACTTAAAAACATCATTTGTCTAATATATAGCTACATCGTGTTCTCCTTAGATTGAGCACCAAGTTCGTCAGCATGAAGGCGGTGCAGCAGTGACCTCAACATCAGCAATCCCAAACATGAAGTGATATTTTAATGTCTGGCACTCCTTGCAAACAGTTGCAAGATGACCAATACTACATTCTTTGTGGATAGCAGAAACGAAAGTTATAAAGGTACAGCTTTTAAGAATGATTACTTAGGAAATTCGAAAATTAAATGTGTTAGTGATTATGGTAGGAATCGTCTTTCTTACATAAATCTTGTAATGGCGTCTTGTGAAGAAGCGAAGTCCTTCAAGGGGAAGCTCAACCTTCTTACATGTCTGAAAATCCCACACTTTTGGTTCCTCATCAACCTCCTCTCCGTATGGGTAGAGGTCATCCTCTGAGAGAAAAGACATATAAGGTAGGAAGTAGCAAAAAAGTTGGCGCTACTATCGACAAGCATTGATATTAGCGTCATAACGCCCCCTGATACTACTTAGTATGTAGCAGTTAGCAATACAACTTCTAAAGCATACGGTCGCAGGAAAACTCATGGTAAAGTTATCAGTTTCTTCAACCTCATTGTGCACCGGCTGCTGATAATATCCACAGTCGTTTGCATCGGGTACCACGCCATAGGTTCTGCGTTTGAGAGAAGCTACGCCTCGATGTTATGTACAAGAAAATCATCGCACTTAGCTATGCCAGAATGGTTACACCTCGGTGTGATTTACCTCTGCATTCAGTCTGTCCTACAAGGTGGTGGAGGTCTCGACAAGAACACTCAAAGCCTCCATCCGTGTTCGTGCAGTCATGGTCACACCCTCCATTGTCAGTCGAGCACTCATTTATGTCTATTAACAAATCCAGAAACTTGCAGGAGTAATCGCTTCAACATATGACACACTTTCTGTCAGAAGACCAAAGTTAGTGATTGTGTAACTGTATTTACAGTTTATTAAACCTACTCAGCCAGCGAGTATCAGATGAGAGCCTCGCCATATCGATTCTAAACATATGTCTTTTATTGTTAGATCAAGGAGGTCATAGGGGTAGCACAAAGATGAAAATACAAAGATGAAATATTCCGCAACATAGTTCTGGCATGTGCTTCATTCTCAACACCATTGTCAATTGAAAAGTATGCAATTAAGTAAGGTTAAAATTGTAAGCTTTACATACCATTGCAGGTGTGTCCATCGGTGTCCAGATCGTACCCATCGTCACACGTGCAGTGGTACGACAGGTACGTGTTGACGCAGTGCTGGTCACAACCTCCATTATTCGTCTCACACTCATTGACATCCGGCACCACTTTGTCATTTGAGAGATACGAAAATGATAATATATTACGACACTCCCTTTTAACTTATTATAAGCGCCCGAGTACCACAGTAGTCTAACCTTGGTTGTCCATCGTTGCCGATGATGACTTCTGCGTGCAGTTCTCTCTCTACCACAGTAGTACAACAACAAAATAACGCAGCTCGTCACATGTTGCATTTTATCCACGATGCCTCAGCCCACAACTGAACATGAGGCAAACTTAAACAGTTCAGGTAACCAACATTAACATATACTAACTGTTCGTTAAAGAGTGTCTAATACAGTAGTAACTCTTGTAAAGTATCTAGTCGTATCCCATATCTCTGTGATAAAATAGGGGGTGCGTTGAGTATATTTTATAACTGATTAGTGTGCTATCGTAAAAAAGATCAGTAATACCTGCACAACTAGTTTGATTGATCAGATGAAAGCCAGGGTCGCAGGTGCAGACGTAGGATCCATCCGTGTTGGTACACGTGTGTTCACACTCCGCAAGGCCGTACCAGCATTCATCGATATCTGATGGCAAAAACATGCATAAAAAGTCACCTATGTCTCAATCCACGTATTTGAGGAATTATTGTTAGTTATTAACTGCGAAAAGTACATTCTGTCACGAACCAAAACTGCTTTGAATTACTTGAAATAAATACGATTGAGGTTCCCCTAAAAAGAGAAAAAATATTTTATGACAACTTCTTGGCACTTGGTAATTATACTATATTACATTATATTTTCCAGTAAAATAATGCCCATTTACCTTGAAAAATGATTCAAGCATCATTCTACTGTAAATCTAACACGTGACTCCACAACAGATTGTTAAACGTAAGTATCCGCTAATAGCTGGTATCTAATTCATTACGTGTCCGTAGTTGCCAAGGGAACCCGTATCTGCAGACTAATGATGAAAAGTTGACAACATGGCAACAACAAACAAACAAACAAACAAAAATGATCCTTTTAAAATCAATTGATGTGTCTACCTTGATCACATTGCTGCCCTTCCCATCCTTCGTCGCATTCACAGACGTTTGTCTGCACACACAGTCCGTTTGTACACGGGTTATGGCAATCAGCTGTAAAACGGTTTAGAGACTTTAAACTAGACAGCTAGCTTTGTGTAACATTAGGGTTTGCTATGCTGGTGAATAATGCTATATTTGTGTTTACAGACACAAGTTAAAAGCCTTTCACAATCTTAATGCTTCTGCAAAAACAACTCGTCAAAGAGTGGCATTGTGGACCTCATATTAGATATGGCTTTGCGTCCAAAGGGTTATGCCTACACGTAGTTTCCTCATACCAATAATGCAGATATGTATTAATATTACACAGTAATGCATTTAGTACATAAAGTACATTCTGTGTTTAAGGGACGGTAGTCTATATCTATAGAAAACTGCAAACATACCTTGACAGGTACCATTGATACGGTTCCAACCGACGCAGCACTCATAGTCAGTAAAATACTGGGTTTCGCACCTGGTTTCAAGCGCTCTAGGAACTCTGCAGAAATAGATTCGAAGATATCGTAACTTAACCAACTTCAAGGTAAACTGCTCATCAGAGCCAACGATATTGCTGAAGGTTACGCGTACTGCAGTGAAGAACAGAATACACCGACAAGGATTAATCTCAACCCGGGAGTTTGGTGCAGTATTGATGAAGAAGAAAACTTATTATCTACTTCTCTATAAATTCTACTCGCGAAGGCAGAAGTAGGATGAGATGTAATAAAAAGATTCTTCGTACACAACCAACAATCTATTAGGAGCCGACGTTTCGATTACTGTCCGTCAATCGAAACGTCGGCTCCTAATAGATTTTTGGTTGTGTACGAAGAATCTTTTCATCAAGTCTTTCACCAACCTGATGAAATTATTCACGAAGGACGAGATGTAGTCCACAAAGGCAGTTTGCCGTTTTCGCCTGGTCTCCACCTGGTAGCAAACTTGCCGCGTGTTGGCGAAACGGCAGACGCTCCCCTCTGGTCTGTGAGTAAAGCAGATAAAGTGGTTGAACTTTCATCCTTACACGTGTAAGTCGTTCTGCATTGTTTTGCAATGCCCTGTACTAGCAATCAAGTTAAATCCTATACAAAGGGAAACCATCGTAGTAATCATGTCTCCAGCGCTTGCTCTGACATTGATTTTGGTATTTCAAAGCTTTGACAGACTTCATTGATACTGTTAGGGCTATCATACGTGTAATAACATTGTAGTTAATTACAGTTACAAAAAAGGTTATCATCTCAGAAGAAATTGCAGCTTTTTTGTCCCATAGCAGTGCAAATGTGGCACACAACTAGGTATCAACCACCCACCATACGTAACATGTGATCTTTCAAACAAAGGACTTGAACAAAGTAAACACAGTGTCAAGACCCTATTCACAAATATTTCTTTCAAAAGGCCGGTCAACATCCCTACAAGAGACACGTGAGTGCACAACAGCAAGGGTCACATGGTGACCCCTACCTTTGTCCAAGACAATATCCGGTTACCGAGACGATTATGGTCTGAAATTCAACCGCAGTAGTATTTTCGTCTATTTTCGGCTAAGGCGACACGTGCAAATGATCTTGAATGCAGCAAACGACGAAGGGAATGTAATAACTAAAAATAACAACAATATTGAACCAAGCTTTAAGTGAGCAATTAGGATAGTGTGATCAATTTTGATTTCTAAAAATGAACTTCAGATTAGACATTTTCATCACAGAAATTATAAGAGAGTTTAATGGCTTCTAGACCTTTCACATATTTGTAAAGGGAACTATCCTAAAAAAAC
This sequence comes from Asymmetron lucayanum, assembly GCA_001663935.1. Classification (NCBI taxonomy): domain Eukaryota; kingdom Metazoa; phylum Chordata; class Leptocardii; order Amphioxiformes; family Branchiostomatidae; genus Asymmetron; species Asymmetron lucayanum. The sequence continues at coordinate 1,199 of LZCU01007918.1, read as the reverse complement.
TCCTTGTGGTATAGGATATCACAAACATGGATGGAATGTGAATCGTCATCTGCAATATCGTGACGTGTTGCGTTAAACCTCACTCTCTAGTCATGAGCAGCTTGCATGAAACATGGCAAAGGCATGGCCATGTCCTAAAGACAGATTCAGTAAAACTTAAGTGTTGGGACCAGGCTTATAAAGGGACAAAATATCACGCAAGCTTTAGCTGAATATTTGTCAATTCCTCTACGAAAGCATGGAGGCAAGATATTTTACTGCCCCCATATCAGCCGATTGAGAACAGAGAATGAGAAGAGAATATCAGCCGATGCTTTAACCTCTTTATCTTAAACTAGTATATCTAAATTGAATCCATGCTAGAAATGAAGATGCCTTCCTTGAACCCTCAAACAAACCCTCATAACAACACCGGCCAGCACCAGCAAACCTTTTGTAATGGCGCCCTCTACCGACCAGCGATTGAATAGCCAGCCCATTGTGAAGGTTATGGACTATTGATCATCAAACAGGACGTCTGTTCGTGGCAGTGACGTCTTGGCTCAGCGGTAACCAGGAAAACTTAACGCCCGTCTCAACTGAATGGACCCGGAAACCCTTTTTCCTGACAAATGGTTCCATACGACCATTATAGACACCCCTTTGCAGCGAAAAACCGCCTCCTTCGTGAAAAACAGATGAAACTAATCACCATTCAAGATGGCTTCATTGTAAGGCGATCCGGGATGTTTTGTCCCTTACTGTATGGCAAGCAGCAAAGGCAACAACCAGGATGTTTACATAAATCAACGAGAAAGGATGTGATTCAACTTTCCACGAAAATCAGAAGTTCCACGAAGTCAAGCCCTGGGTGTTGTCAGTCAGCTTTCCTAATGTCCATCTTTCTAAATTGATGACAGCTTGATTCTATCCTGCCCTGAAAACCTTACTTTGAGTAAAAGGAAGTAAATGTCAATCAATGGTATAAAATGGAATTACTATGTACACGTGTACACACTGTATGGTGTGACGTGTAGCAGGCTACGTTGAAACGCTAAGAAGACGTATCAAACACAGATATAAGCAAAAAACGAAACAACCAGAAAGCACTGAGAATCACTAGGAACGTTAGTAGTTAGCCAGAGCGCTACTTCTAAGACGTAAACGTTAAAGCAACTTGAGGGTAGTATAACTGGAAAAAAATTGAATAAGGAAATCTG
>LZCU01007801.1:0-16081 GCA_001663935.1 Asymmetron lucayanum | reverse complement strand
GTCCCAGACGGCGGCGCGCTCACGGACAGACGGGCTCGTCATGCCGTCAGACTGCAACCTGTCCAGGGGCTGAGAGGCATCCTGAGAAATCAAGTCATAAAAACATATTGTAAGTTAATCTTTTAAGTTAATTCACACATTTTAATAAACTTTCTACTTGATTCTGTTAGGATGATTCTTTGGAAGTTGTAATTCTTGACAGCACTGTTCTTAAAGCTATGAATTTGCACAAAGTCTGAAGTCAATATTATTACATACCTTATGTGCACTAAGGATTTCACCTAACATATGGGTGCAATTTGCTATCATTCGTTAGAAAATCTGTGCACTCGTATGAGGACATCTTGAAGTACTTGAATTTATCACTACAAAAAGGTTATGAAACACATCTTTGAAAATACAACTGTAAGCTTAACTGCAATATTATATAGCAACTCAAACTTAGAGTATGATCTATGTACTATGTAAATCAGAAAATAGCACACGACACACCCAAGAAGGCACACATGTACACAATGAAAATTCATCCATTCTGGCTGGAAAATCGAAGAACTAAATAGCTCAAAAGACAATTACAGTGTAAAATTTCACACTAAAACAAAGATAGAAATTCATTATAAATCACTCGTTTGTTAACAATTTATGGTTTTAGTAACATGTACCAGAGAGGAGTATTTGAACTCCAGGTGTGAAACTTGTTCAGCCTTTGAGAATGGATGGTTGAAAGAAATCCAATTTTTCAACTACTTGATGTTTATTTGAAAAAGCTTCTCAAAGGCTGAACAAGTGTGGTGTCACTTGTGGGGTTACGGAGGGGGGATTTGAAGGGTTATGTTAAGAATGGAAAGCATAGACAGCAGCATAGGGGTTAAGTTGTGTTATATTTACATTGCCATTGTCAGTTTCATCCTCCACCAATTCATCTTCATCAGCAAACTGCAATCAACACATGTTGATTAATCACCACTGTTAATCATAACCATGTTAATAAATCACCAGTGTTAATCATAACCATGCCATGAAATCAGAAAACCATGCATTTTAACCATGGCATTGTCATGCATGTTGTCACCAGTCAGGAGAGGATGATACATGGTAAATCATGATGTCATGATTTATCAGTAAAATCGTGATGTCATGATTCATCAATTACATGTATGCTGCTCACCAGTCAGGAGAGGATGGTACATGTTAAATCATGATGTCATGATTCATCAGTTAAATGTAAAATCGTGATGTCATGATTCATTAATTACATGCAGGAAGATGGCACCTGGGTAAATGGGGTTAAATAGGGTTAAGTCATGATCTCATGATTTTGCAACTGTATCAAGTTGGCAGCAGGATGAATAAATCATGATGTCATGATTTGTGATCATTGAAAGAAGTTGATGCCTGGAAAAACATTCAAATCATGATGTCATGATTTTGTAATAATAGGAAGATGACACTGATTCCTGGGTATATTTAAATCATGATGTCATGATTTGTCATTGCATTAAGATGATGACACCTAGGTAAATTGGGTTAAATCATGATGTTATCATTTAAAATGATGTCAGTATTTAAATGGAACATGTGTTGGAATCATGGAATGAAGAGCTGAGCTGTAAGGAGTGTGAATCAATGATCAATCATTAGGATTGGAAATCAATGATGAGAACATCCTGATTTTTTCTCTCCATAAGATTGATTTCACGCACACTTCTCTACAGCATAACACTGATCTAGTTGATGCTACAGCACTGAAAATTAAAGGATCTTATAAAATCCCATCAGACAGATGCACCGCAAAAATTGAATGCATAATTGCCTGCAAAAACCACTGAGAATGCATTTGACACAAACTAAAAGAACATGCATATGATTAAGTTTGAAGAGGACAGAAACAATGTAATAGACAGGGGGGTACTCAATGGATATAAACATGCCACACTGAACACATGACATGCAAATTTATGCTAATTAGTAGAAAGAAGCAAGACATTGGATTTACTTGATCGATGCAAACAAACCTTAATACCAATTATGATTAAGCAAACATTTTTTCAAATTTCATAACCACCCATATTTGAATTATGGATGACATCCATACATAGTATGATTTTGTCTCATCCCTCCAAAAGGAAGAATCCCATCCCAGTTAAGTGTTGTGGTGATTTGTGAACTTGTTGCAACCAATACATAATGCACTTTTTCACAAAATCATTACTAACCAAGAAAAAGAGCCACAAGTATCATCAATCAGACAATAAATGGTATCTACTGGGAAGTATCCATTGAGAAAACAAAATTTCTTTTTCTATGCATTAGAGTTCGATGTTAAATTTGAGAAGATTAAAGGATGTCAAACAAAATTAAATATGAGTGGCCCTATTTTTTGTGGATTCCCCTAGCACAAGAATTCATGCCAACACTGATTTTTACGACTTTTATGAGCACAAAGAGGGAGGACAGGGTCTTGGAGATGCCCTATATTTAAGGGGAAGGAAGCCTTAGGATATTTACATCCGTGTTTCCATTATCCACACCCTCACCACCTGCCACCACCTTACGCCTATTCACCGGCGACTGCAAAACCAACAAACCCTCCTGGTTAGTGATCTCTAACTAACATGAGTTAGTTTATATCAACAATCAATAATATTGCTACCAAAATTCACAATGTACATGACAGATATATACTAATGTGCTGCGGAACTTTTACTGTAAATGACATTAGGCAAATTGAGACACTTGCATGCATTTTTGTGTATGGATTTAAAGTTTAAAACTTTGTCATAACAAATTGAGACACCATGATTTAAATGACAAACTACTGATAAGTTCAAGTAACAGCTACAGTTCATTGTTAGAAGTTCAAATCTTAACTAACATTTAATTTAATACTGTGTTAGATTTCAGCCATTCCGTCAGCATACTTTATTTCCTCTCAAACAGATTGATACATGTCCCTGCTAACACTGTGGATACCAAAGTCAAAGTGTATTCAACTGCAGTACCTTCAAGAGTTAGTAGTTTTGCATGGAGTATGAACAGTAAAATATACTGTTAAGGTACCTTTGTCAAAAACTGTTTATTGCATTAAATAACTTTTTTTTCCATCAATTTACTCCTACTGCTTGGGTTCTCTTCTCCCTATAACATAACCATCTAGCTCACCGAGTCGATTCTTGGCCCGCCATTTTCTAACGTCCGCCAGCCTTTTGGGCTGTTCTGCCTCTGTTTACTCTTAATACTTGCTAGCAGTGACAAACTTGTTTTTTTCCTCCCTACACGACATACATAAACATCTGGCTCACCGAGTCGATCCTCAGGTTCTTGGCCCGCCATTTTCTAACATCAGCCAGCCTTTTAGGCTCTTCTGCCTCTGTTTACTGAATTTCATAATTTTTAATATACCAATTTACTCTTAATACTTGCTAGCAGTGACAAACTTGGTCCTTTCCTCCCTACAACACATAATAAACATCTGGCTCACCGAGTCGATCCTCAGATTCTTGGCCCGCCATTTCCTAACGTCCGCCAGCCGTTTGGGCTGCTCCGCCTCGGGTTCCTGAGCTGGCTCCCACTTCAGCCCTGACTCCCCTCCCCGCCTGGTGATGGAGCTTCTGTAGGAAACATTCCTGTGGACGAAAATGTTTTTGTTTAGTTACACAGACCACTATTAGAGAAAGACTGGACAATAACGACATGTTTGTTAAATAAAAAACTGAAGAAAAATGTACTTACCATTTTTATGTCATCCCCTCTTTACACAATCACAATGCCATAAAATTTCCAGCACATTACATAATTGACATCTGACTCAATAGACCACTATTACAGAAAGACTGGACATGTTTTTATCCAAAACTGATGGAAAATGTTCTAACCAATTTTTTTAATATCATCTCAGGCCACTTCACACACAATGTCATAAAATTTCCAGCACATGACATTATGGATACTGACTCAAGTAATGAATCAAATGTGCCAGCAAGCCTGTAGGACTGGTCAATCTAACTGAAGAAACCTGTTACTTTTGATGAACTCAGGAAGAAAAGGTAAAATTTCAATACAAAATAATGTACACAAAGTATGTACTGTTGTGAACAGGCATTAACTTCTTTGGCAACAACTGCTGACACATACTTTACCCATGTACATTAAGCGAAGTAAAGCTTGGTACTGAAGAACCACATAACCTCATCTGCCTAAACAAAGCACCTACAACATTTTGCAATATTCAAAACTCATTTTGCAGAAGTTCATACAGAACTGTTCAGCCAGTATAACCATCCTTCTAAGCTACACCTGATACACTTGCATAAAATTACACATTACCTGTCAAAGTTCTCCTCCTCCCTCTCAGGAGAGACAGCCAGGTTAGTCCTGGAGTTGGTCCTGGACTGGCGACGGCTGTTCCCTGGACTTTTCCTTCTGTTGAACTCTTCTGCCACCTGAAATGGAAGGAAGTGTTCGTGTTTAAGTGATAAAGTCTGAAAGGCACTGATCCTCAGACAAAAAGGAAATAGGAGAAAGATGCCATCCTCTATAATGCTCTGAAAAATGAATTTTGTAGAAAATAATTTAATGTATAATTCTTATCAGCTGCAACAAAAAGGAGTATGTACTTGTTCTCATCTGAGAAGTGAGGACTGCAGTATTAAAAATTGTACTTCAGAAAGACATTATGTTCAATTTTGATCATCTGCTTAATATGACAGTTCGGGAATGTTACAAGCTCCATCAAAGCACCATAGTTGCCCAGATGACATCTAAGATGCTGTTAGAAATGGAGTTGATAGGGGACTGCCCTACATTGCAATGAATTTTCTTTAAGTCTACATAAGGCTTTCACCAAATGAAAATTACATTCAGAACTAATTGAGTCATTATGTCACTAATTGAGTCAACTAGCTCCTAAAAATTTGCCTCTTTCCTATTACAAATTTTATGTTTCTGAAATTACACGTTTCAATGTAGAAGCCTGATTGCCCTACCTTTTGCTGCAGGCTTTTCCTGGGTGCAGGGATGGGTCGTGTGGGGGTGGGGTTACTGTTGGATGGGGACATGGGTTAGGGTTAGGGTTGTTGACTGTCTCACCTTCTGCTGCAGGCTTTTCCTGGGTGCAGGGATGGGGCGTGTGGGGGTGGGGTTACTGTTAGACGGGGACATGGGAGACCCTGCGATGTTGACATTCTTCATCCGGTCCTCGATTATCTTCACCTGGGAAAATGTAGAATGAAGTTAGAAACAAACACCTTTTTTTCTTCTGAGAGCTACATCAGTTTGTAAACACTGCAATGTCACTGCTTGTACTTCTCCTAAAGCAAGAGCTTGAAATATCCCACAACTGATCATCTTTTGGCTGCAAGCACATCATCTTCAAGCTCTCAAAAAATTTGGAACAGTTCTGAAGTGCTAGTATATCAAAGCACTTTCACAAAGTCTTGTGCGTTAGTGCCTCAAACTAACTTTTCATACAGTAACAAATATGTAAGAATTGGCATCTGTGCATTTTGTTTCTCCAAAAGATTTGAAAGAAAGATGTGTTTAAAAGTTTGTCATCTACACAGTGTTCTATGTTCATATGCTGACAGACAATAGACGAAAATAAGTCAGTTCTAGTCTAAGAAATCTTACCGGTCCAACACCGATCTGCTCCAGCCTTTCCTGGCTCCGTCGAACCTGCCACGGAAAAGAAAAACAGTTATCTACACATTTGAACAGCAATACTCTTAGTCCTGCAGACTTTCCAGACTAAAATACATACTTATTCATTACCTCATCAAATGTTGACCCTTTTCCCCGCAGTGCTATATTTTCATTGTCTTATTTCTGCATTGAGAAGAGACTGTGAGGCTATGGAGCAACCATCTGTGAGATACGAGAAGCCTGTACATCTACACTTTTAGCTCGCAAAGAACATTATGTGCGGGGCTAGGTTAAGGTACAAAATGTAACTCCCATTTTGGTGGTGGCTAGGAGAGGAGGCATGCTATGCTTTTAATCTAAGAACTAAGTCAATTCAATAGAATTAGAAATAAGAAACTAGGACATACACACGAGTTACGTGTCTTCCAAACAATGATATCATTCTCTTCCAGAATGTCCTGGCCCAGGATTGAACCAGTGGCCTTCCACACCAATTACAAATAATTGGAACCACAACTGTGAGGCCAATTACCATACTCAGCTAACTGGACATCCCTATCTGGCAGTGATAGAGAATGATAAAAAATACTCGAAATCCTTTGTTCTGTTAACATGACTTACGTGCTCTGCACTCTGCTGCACCTGTGCGATGGTACGAGTGACACGTTCCTCCAGGGCCCGCACCTGCGTCTCAGGTGTGTCCTCACCGATATTCTCCACCTGATTCTGCAGGTGTCGTAGATCTTCCTGTAGGGCAAACACCTTCCCAGCATTCAGGTACACCTGTACACAGATGAAATACAGACAGGTGTAAATAGACTAAGGGACTGGTGAGGTAAGGTGAGGTGAGGTAAATAGACTATTAGCTTCAGTGAACATCTGTATCTCAAAAGCTTGGTTTCATCAAGTATGACATCTGGGCAAACTTGACTTCTTTTTACAAATTTCCTATAACTGAAAAGATTTTTTACAAATTCGACATATTAATTGAAAATAGAATTCCTTGGAACAAATGGCTCAACTATATACGTTAAATAGTCCTAGACATTATGAACTAGTCCATTCTATGCAAAAGGGGTCTCACCTTCCTACTCCAGTCCCTAACCTCCATTATGTTCTTAAAAAGTGGCGAGGCATTGTCTACTGACCTATCACCATAGCTAATCATGGAGGAATCATTTCAACACATAGGGGTGTCTTACCTCATCCTCTCGTCTTTAAGCCTTATCAGTGCTGAAATACCCTTCACCCCTGTTTTAAAAGTGGTATTGTCTACTCCTCTATATCAATAACTAATCATGGACCAGTCCATTCCACATATAGGGGTGTCTTACCTCCTCCTCTAATCTCTCTGCCTCGTCCATGCTCCCCTGCTTCCTCTTCACACTGATGGTCGCAACCTCGTCAGGCTGACCTTGACTGACCTGTTCCGCAGATTTCAAGGTCGTCAGAACTGTGCTGGTCACCTGACGTGCGGCTCTGGCTGCAGTTTGCTGTAAGAAAATTAAGGGAATTATAGTGAATAATGTTAAGTTCTTTTGACACCCACAGCATTTCATGGTCCCTCAGTACATGACAAACTCCTGATGTCATAATGCTTTCAGTTTCCAGAAGTCAAGCATCATTCAGAAGGTGTGTATCAGACATCTGAAGAGGACTGAGGATTTGTCTGAAAATTTATGGTATGTAACTTTTGTGTTGGACAAAAGGCTAAAAACTCTTGACTACAACAAACAATATTCTAAGGTACCGTTGCAACTGCTAATGTGCCTGGTAGCATGCTTTAAGAGAGTGAGGAAGGAAACAGCAGCATGGTAGGGGGCTACACAACATAAGATGGTCATGTACCTAATAAGCCTACATTATTTAAATGCAAATCAACTTCACATGTACTGCCACATTCAAGAAATACACATCTATTGGCCCCAACATCGGAGCCAAGTTCAAGGCAACAGTCTATAGGACACAAGACAGAACAAGGTACACATGATTGTATAAAACCAACACTGAACCAAATAATCTACCTGTGTGACAATGTAAGATTATGTCTACATGTACATGTACCAGAAAAGCAAAAAAAACATGACAAAAACCACAGCATGCAATAATTGAACAAGTAGGAAAGCAAAAGCTGCACGTTAGCCCCAAAATTTGTGGAATAATCTACTTACCAGCACACTCAAACGTTTCAACAAAAGTTTCAAACTGATAACCCTTAAAAATTGAATAAAGACAATAACGAAGGTGTCTTTAGAAACCACAGGATGACAGAATTCAGCAAAACAAGGCAACAAACTAAGGAACAGATCCCTTCCAAACTCCTGTGTGGTCCTCTCAATGACCAGAGAGAAGTCTAGACTGAGAGGAAGTAATGTGATTAGGTTTGTGAGAACTGGGGATCTTAATGGGGGTTTAGAAAGCTCATTTGGCCTAACTCAGTGGCAATAACATAAACTTAAGGAAAATTCATCCATATTCTCTGAAGACCCTATATAGACCCTCCTGTGAGAATTGGGACATTTGATTGTGTGCAACAGAAAGGCATTGACCTCAAGCCCTTTTGTCGAAATCCCAGGGTACAGGCTTTGGGTTTGGTAAATACTGGCCTATTCTTGTAATGTTAATTCAATACCCTTCTGGCAGTGTGTCATTTTGTACTGCCATGCATCAAATCTCAATTGGCTACAGAAGAACTATACAGAAGGAGGGCTGAAATGGAGAAAAGAGGGTATTTATGCAAGACTGGTCAATTAAGAAAATTTGCAAGTAATTAATTTGCTCATAACAATGCGATTGCCCAGCATTCTAAATGTTTTGAAAGCCCAGGTATGCAGAAAAGTGTTTGTTAGTCACTTTCAATTGATCTCAGCCTTGATTAAGTTATCTTCATTCTCATGTGTTCTGTTGCTATGGTAATGGTTCCTGTGCAATCAAACAAACTTTGTTCGTCACCATGGTTACAAGCAGTCTCATTTCTGAGATGAATGTGCCATTGTTCATCAAGATCAGCCGGCTAGTCGGGGTAAGATATCCTAAAGAAAAGCAAAGTTGTACCAAAATGTAGTACCGAGTCACACAGACAGATTTTTATACTGAGACAAAAAACGAAATAACAAAACCATAAGATACACACACACAGTATTATGTAGCCTAATTACCTCTGTCTGCATGCCGAGATCGGCCCTGGTTGTTTCCATAAGGGTCTGCATGTGGAGGGGGGGGGGGATCAGACAGATTTCCTATGTTATCAGACCTGTTAAACGTTGTACTTGCTACCATAAGATTTCATAGATAAATCACCCAATCTTGCCTTTGATTTGACATATGCCTTTGGTTAAGTGGCAAAAAGTGGTGCTCCAGTCAGAAGCTCTGATTAAGATGCGTGATACACATCGAAACGTTAGCAGGTATGGATCATTCTGATTGTGTTGAAGAAATTCTTACTAGGTATGTTGATTTCTGGTTAAAATAGATTTTGGCAATAGATTTTGCATAGGGTTATTGCATTAGAAGGTCTGTAACCCAATACCATGCCTAGGGTAACTTTTTGAAAACAATTGAGGCCTATCAAATGCTGACTGGGCAATTACTGTACATGTTTTACACATTTTGATATTGACAATCATAAAATCCAAGCTAACTCTAAGTAAATTGACAATGTAATACGATGTTAAATGTAGTGTTTGACATACAGATAGACATGCTACCTTTTCCTTGAGTATCTTTAGATACTCTGTGAGGCTGGATAGCTGTTCGGTGTTAAAGAAAACCTCCTGGGCCGGGCAAAGGGACAGAAACTTGTCAGACAGAAAAATAATAAATGGTATTACCTAAAAAGGTACTAATGCTTTTAATAATTAAAAGCAAACCACACACTGAGACAAAGCCAGATATGCCATGCTGTTTCACATGCTGTAATTCATGCTAATCAACCGGCAAACAGTAGAAAAGAACAAAAACTCAGAACACAAGCAATCTTCTCTAATGTCTTGAGAAGAACTACACACAGGACTTATTCTGAAACAAAGGATATAATATGCTATTCAATTATAACTTCAGGACTTCTACTGTGACTTTATAATAAGTCTATCACTAATCCTAAGACCTCAACACAAGAAATACTGATGCTAAGCAAGAGCAACATAAAGGCTCTAAACCAAGCACTTAAAATGGCAACGACAGACAGTACACTTTTCCATGCTGTATCACACTGCTGAAACAACCCATGCACAATTGACAAACAAATGCACAATGTACATCACAGACCACCATGCCACATGCCACAAGGTTGACCACAACACGTGCAAAAGACAATCATTGACTCACATTTCTTTCTAACTGCTCCCAAATCCTTCTCAATTTGAATTAGAAGTCACTTTTAGCACTGACCAAAGTAAGGGGTGTCTATAAACCAGTCCACTTAACAATTTTTGGAATACCGTACAATTTTACTAGCATACAGTTGAATTTTACAGAATACAGTGCAAGTTATAAACAAAATTTCAGTAAAATTGCACCATATACTGACAAAATTGCATTGTACCCCATAAAATTAGACTGTATGCAGTAAAATAGCTACTGCTATGTACTCTTACATGCAGGCACCCCTGAAATTCTCATTGACATGTAAACTATTCGGTTAGTCCACTTTAGTGGTGAGGGGTGTTCTGGAGCAGCTATCAAGAAAGCACCGGCAACATGGGCACCTGATCGGTATAGAACTCTTCCCCTTCTGAGGAGAAGCCGGAACCCGACCCTGACCCTGACCCCTCGGAGTCTGAGACGGCTATTCTCTCTATCCTGCGCAGGGACTTCTCCAAGGAGCACACCTGGTGTCTTAAGTTGTGCAGCTTGAGAGGTAAGAAAACAGCAAGGAAAGGCAAGGAATGAAGAGTTAGCTCTAAATTTGTTATAAGCCTTATATAAAATGTAGTGCAGTCAACTAACGTTTAGTTTACAACCAGAACGAAATTTTAATAACCCACACTACAAAGAAATGGAGTCATGATGGATTCTACCAACAAAAACAAACTTTTATGCAAATAATGCTTAGTTTGGTGTTAGTATTTTCTGAAAACTTTTTAACGGACAAGCTTTAAGACTTCAGTGGGTAATCATTTGGGATCAATGTTATAGAAAGAGCAGTAGAAGACCTATATTAGTAAGTAGTTGGCTGGAAGCTAATAAGGACTAAACAGATTTGTCAGACATAATTGGCAACCTCTGATTGGTTGAAAGTTTGCTAAGTCTGCTCTGATTGGCTGCAAGTTTGCTAAAGGCTACTTGATTGGATGGAGATTTCTTTGTCCACCTAATTAGCTGAAGACTTACCTGATTGGCTGAAAGTTTGCACAAACTTACTCGAATGGCTAAAAGTTTGGCAAGACTCATCTTATTGGCTGAGAGTCTGCTTAGTATCAAATGACTGGATGAAATTCTGTTACAGCTCACCAAAATGACTGAAACTTTTTTTCAGGCTTATTTGAATGACTAAATTTTATTGAATCAGGATCACCTAATTGGCTGAAACTTTATCTAGTCTCACCTGATTGCCTGACAGTTTGCACAAACTCTTCTCATTGGTTGACAGTTTTCAGTCTCACCTGATTGGCTGAAAAAGTTTACCCTCACCTGATTTGCTGTAAATTTGTTCATTCTTACCTGATTGGCTAAAAGTTTGTCTAGGCTTACCTGATTGGCTGAAAGTTAGTTCATCCTTATACCTGTTGGCTATAAGTTTGTATAGGCTTCCCTGACTGGCTGACAGCTCATAATACAGTCTCACCTGATTGGCTGAAAATGTTTACCCTCACCTGAGTGGCTGAAAGTTTGTTCATCCTTACCTGATTGGCTAAAAGTTTGTCTATGATAACCTGATTGGCTGAAAATGTTTACCCTCACCTGATTGGCTGAAAGTTTGTCTAGACTTCCTGATTGGCTGAAAGTTAGTTCATCTTTACCTGATTCACTAAAAGTTTGTCTCGGGTTAAAGGATTGGTTGAAAATGTTTACAATCACCTGATTGGCTGAAAGTTTGTTCATCCTTATACCTGATTGGCTAAAAGTTTGTCTAGGCTTACCTGATTGGCTGAGTGGAGAATGTCCTGAGCTGACTCCAGCACTTCTTCCTGCTTGGCAGAGACCTTCTCCGATAGGTTGATGATCTCAATCTCCTCTTTCCTCTTCACAGAGTTGTAACTCCCACCTGAGGAAGAGACGGGCTTGCATTAATTTTTTGGGCCATGAAAATTTATTTCCGTGGTTCTCTGACATTTCAGAGACTGAAAATGTTACCTGGGCTACTGGGTCCTGAGTCAGAGACCATGCATGTTCTATGGGGTCTTGAGTTACATGGAAAGGCAATGACAAAGACAGACAACACCTGACTGAAATTTTTACCTGGACTGCTGGGACTGAGTCAGAGACCATGGGCTATGGGGTCTTGAGTTACATGGAAAGACAATGACAGAGTCAGACAACAGTCGGTAGTCTTTACTGGGGCTGATTGGTCCTGATCACAAAAGATGGGCTATGGGGTCTTGAGTTACATGGCAAGACAATGACAAAGACAGACAATAGTTGACTGAAACTTTACCTGGGTTGCTGGGTCCTGAGTCTGGGGACATGGGTTATGGGGTCTTGAGTTAAATAGAGAGACAATGACATAGTCAGACAACAGTTGACTTAGTTTACCTGGGCTGCTGGTTCCTGAGTCAGAGATCATGACCTATGGGGTCTTGAGTTACATAGAAAGACAATAGTACTGTCAGACAAATGGTAGATTTTACCTGGCGTGCTGGGTCCTGAGTCAGAGAAGTTGAGCTAGGGGGCCTAGAGTTACATGGAAAGACCATGAAAAAGACAGACAACGGTTGACTGAAAACTTTGGCTGGGCTACTTGGTCTTGAGTCAGAGAGCTATGTGGTCTTGAGTTACATGGGTCCTTTGTCTGAGAAGATGGGCAAGGGGGTCTTGAGTTACATGGAAAGACAATGACAAAGACAGACAACAGTTGACTGAAAACTTTACCTGGGTTGGCTCCTGAGTCTGGGGACATGGGCTATATAGGGTCTTGAGTTACATAGAAAGACAATGGCAATATCAGACAAATGTTGGCAGATTTTACCTGGGCTACTGGGTCCTGAGTCAGAGAAGATGCCGGTACTGCTGTCCATGTCAGGGGAGGCGGAAGACAGAGAGCTGGCTGTAGAAGACAGGGGGATCTGGGCTACACGCTTGGAGTACGTGTCAAATGCTGACTTGGACAGGTGGTCTACAGGAGAAAGAACAGAAAATAAGCTATCATTGCAGCTACAAAATATCTTGAAAAGAAGAAATATGTGAGAATGACAAAACTACTGGGATGGTAAGATAAGGAAACAAAAGTAATGAAAATTATGTAAATTCAGAAACTTTCGCGGTGGTTTCATTTTCGTATTTTTGCGGTAACCTGTCCACCGAAAATTAATGACACCACGATTATATCTTTGATCAACTCCCACTGTACTGGAGTTGTTACTACAGCGAATTCAAAGCATTGTAAAAAAACCTCCATTTTCCTCCTACAGCAAAATATAACTGCCGCGATAGTAAATGAATTTTTATACCGTAATCACAGAAGAAAGGGAAGAAATTTCAAGAACAAAGACAGCTGTGTTTGGTTCCAATACCTGTAAAATCCTCTGGAATCTCAGATCTAGGTGAAGAAATAGACTCTCCTTTGGCAGAATAATAACCCTCTTCTGATGGTTTCCGATCCTTCCGACTCTTAGCTGAACCGTCTTCTACCTTTTTCGTTTTCGTTGTTATTGACGAGTTTGTTTTCTCAGACACCCCTTTAAGGTGTGTGTCTAGATTGTCCAACCTTCCGTGAATGTTCACCAGTTTGTTAAGGTTAAAATCGTCAGCAGGTTCATCCTTACTTGCACGTCGTTGCTTTGATTTTGCTTCTACCTTTCTCTGCAGCGCAGTCGTTTTATCGTGGTCACACAAATCATTGCAAACATGCGTAGATTTCAATTCTTGTTCCCTCTTTTTCCTCAGTTTTTGCTCCCGCGCAATCCTTTCCTCGTATTTTTGTACTTTCTCCTCCTCGAATTCCGATTCCCGAATCTCTTCAGGTGAAAGTGAAGCATCTGTTGTCATCCTTGGTTCTGTTTCTACGGCATCTATATCGTCATCAGACACGTCTTTTTCCTCTGGTTCACTAACGACAGAATCATGATCGTCGTACGGAGTTCTGTTCAGAGGTGTTTCAGTGTTTAGCGCCTCAATGCTGCCACTAATTTTTCTGGAGAGAAGTCGTTTTGGGCGGGGTTCAGGGATCAGCCAGTTTTGATCCTCGTCTACAAGGTCGTCCCTGTCCAAGGAGCCTGGAATAAACAAATTAACAAACGGCTTAGAAGACATTTTAGAGGCAACTGCACATATCCAAATTGGTCCTGGTATAATAGAAGATGGGTCAGCTTATTAACAATCTCAAGCAATTTTGCTTTGAATTGATTTACTTTTGAGTCATTGTTTTCATTTAGAAAGTTGGCAGACACATTTAATGTGTCTGCAAACTTTCTAACTGAAAACAATGATTCAAAAGTAAATCAATTCAAAGCAAAATGTAAGAGGCTGTCTAAGAATAATATGTACGAGTTAGGAGTTAACTGTCAACACTATAACTCAAGAAAGCCTGAATGTATTGTCTTTAGATTTGGTATGTTGGTAGATCTTGATAAGGCCTTGAAATGATTAGATTTTGGGAACCTTGGTGTCCTGTTACAGCACTGCAGCAGCACTTCCAGCTTTTGTATATTTTCATCTGAAAAAGTTACAGACCCACCAAATTGAGTGGATCAAAGAAAAATAAATAAATAAAATTGGCATGGCCCAAGAACGCCTGTGCATTAAATGAAATGGAAGCAATGTGAGACCTGTGGGCGATTCCTTCCCACTTGTTGCTGAGTCGGCAGTCTTGTACACAGCAGTGAATTTCATCTCAGTAGTGAACTCAGCCTTCTGCTCAGGGACCTCCTCACCAATAATAGAGGCTAAAACAATAGGAAAATGAAAGCATATAACTAAAGAAAAACATATAACGAAAATATAACTAAAAGAAATATAGCTAAATATAAATGTTTTTACAGTTTGACAACAAAAAGGAAACAGAAATATACAGGAAAACAAATCTGGGCGAAATGAAATAAAAACCAAGCCATGTAGAATCAACAATTGCAGGAATACAAAATAATGAAAGCAAATGCATGTAATGTTACCACAGCTATCTCAAAATCTCAAAACGTATGTGGGACAAGTAATAACTAAGGCAACAAACATGTACAGCAGATGTACTCAGAGTCTGAGAACAGCTTGAGTCATTGGTGGATGCCTCTGAATCAGCAGTGTTTTCAAGGCAAAACTCATGAGAGCTTCAACAAAATGTGTGGAGCTAAAGAGGAGGGGCACTGTAGCCTGGCATCCAAACCTAATAGCTCCCGACAATGTCTCCACAAAATTGCACAGACATTGTCAGGAGCTACAACAGGTTTGGATACCAGGCTAGAGGCACTGGTGATTCGCTCTCAGACGAGAATTTTCTGTATTGTTGGTGTCTCTATGTGGTTTTTTTGCAACAGGTTAACTTTATAAAATACTTTAAAGTTTCTCACCAAGAGTTGAGTCCAGGTCTGCCCTGGCCAACATGCTCCCCTTCTTAGGGTCAACGTACCCCTTCCTTTTCTTACCTAGGAGGTAGAGAACACTGCATAAGATTTGTTCTATAAAACTTGTTCATCTTAGTATTGTGGTGAACTTGTGTTGTAATGTATGATCAAGCCTACATACTGCCAATACAAAAGAATATATCCAAAACAGTGGGGAAAGTAAAAACAAAATGGCACAAGAAAATTAACATTCACAACAAAATGTTTAATAAAAAAATGCACAAGATTGGTGATCTTTAATATTCAGATCACCTATTATATATAGTAAAATAACTTAAGACTGAAACTTCCTCACCTTCATACAGAAGTGCTGGTTCGTTGCCCAGTTCGACAGTTCTCACACTCTCCTCCCGTTTACGCCATAGCCTATCCGATAGCGGGCGGAATGCTGATCCCCCTCCCTCTTTCCTCCTTCCTTTCTGCCTCCCACCTTCCCTCTATCCCTTCCTCACCTTCATACAGCAGTGCTGGTTCATTGTCCAACTCGACTGTTCTCACACTTTCCTCCCGTTTGCACCGTAGCCTGTCTGACAGCGGGCGGAACGCTGATCCCCCGTCCCTCTTTCCTTCTTCCCTTTCTCCCTTCAACCATCCCTCAATCTCTTCCCACCTTCTTACAACAGTGCAGGTTCGTTGTCCAGCTCGACCGTTCGCACATTTTCCTCCCGTTTGCGCCATAGCCTGTCCGACAGCGGGCGGAACGCTGATCCCCCCTCCCTCTTTCCTTC